>SKCR01000498.1:0-29073 GCA_019454045.1 Zanthoxylum bungeanum | reverse complement strand
CTCTGGTGCACGCTGGGCGTCGCGACGCCAAGGCATTGCGCGGCGCGACGCGCTGAAGACTGAAATATTCCAGTGGTGCATTTTTGTCCGTTTGCCCCAAATTGCCTCCAGTGCTGTCCAAACACTTTATTTATCGGCAAAATAACAACAAAACACATCAAAACGTTCATAAATCTCGAACAATAACAAAACATTAGGTCAAATGAGTGAGAAATAGTGGTATAAATACCACTCATCAGTAACTGTGTACTGCATTATATATTATCGGGCCTTTATCTAATATATACATATCACTAAACCACCATTTAGTTTCAATCTATTCGTAATCAGATCGAATACGTATATAAGAACAAGAGGTGCAACCATAAATAAGTAATATTATGGAATAAGGGGATGTTCGTATTCATGAATCAGACATAAATACGGTCCGGATTGGCGCTCTGAGCACCAACCCCAACAATTTCTCCCACTTGCTCTAGTGCCAATCCACGGTATCATATACACGTCTCAATGTGTATCATATGCACATGGCCCTCAAAAGCTCACCAGTACTTAAGAGGCAAGAAACAAGTCCGCTATGAAATATTGAGTTTGTCAAAACAAACTCCATCGTTTCCCTTAGTCAGCAGCATTCATATTTTGTAGAATCTAAATTATACATTAATATGACACTGATGCTACATCAGTATTATGCTACAGCTACTAAGTTGTCCAAGTATTTAGGGATCAAATCCAAAAATATTATGAGGACAACCGCAAGCACAACACAAATATAAAACTTCTAATTTATAAGGTCACTATGCAACTTCATAAGTCTATACTTCATAAGTTGCATCTAATTCTACTCAAGTAGCAAATCCTTCTTGTCACTCCCACTGCATCTTTTGTAACTCTTTATGATGTAGACTGTCTAACGTCATAATTAGTCTCAAAACTAATATGACCCTAATGGTTGCAGACTATATTCTCCATGAATTAGAAACTCGTTCTTAATATCTCAAAGATCACAAAGAACGTGTTTTCAAGATCCATCATATGGACTATAGGATGTCAAAATAACTCGTAACAATTACGATTAAATCAATATCTACATTCGCACATTATAAAGTATTTATTATGTCATCATCAAATGATACATAAGATTGATTAGACATTCTAATCAATATCTCTTTCGAAAAAGGAATCATCCTTTACGAAAAATGAATACTTTATATAAGACACACAATAACTGTCCAACAGTTATACTAACTGTCATACATATAGCCTAGCTAGTTATGTCCTTTATTAGATCATATCTAATGTACGAATAATAGGAGTATCTCACAAGTCTCTTGGTTTTATATCTTATATAAAACTTTATATCGTATATAACAGAGACTACTCCCACTGTTTTCACGGAGTAAAGAAGACTTAGGTAAATTTTACCTTACAAACATCTCATTATTACAATAATAATGATAATGTCGTCAGGATATATAACACTAGAAAGTAATTTTTACACTCCCACTAACCCTTTTATCACATATGTATTATATATACTTTGACAATATCAGACAATCTGACGATATCAAAAATAGAGAACACATATTTCTGGAAGACTTATCCGAGTCTACAATAGGCTCTGTAAGCTAGCACACTAAACTGCGATCTAAGCAGAACACAAACTCTAGGGCCATTTCAGAATGAACTCTTCAAATAAGGAAATCACAACTGATCTCTTATCTGAATAAGTCATCCAAAAATGCCATTTTGCATTCTTTAGCTAAAATATACAGTTTATTATCAACATTAACCAATATATCTTTAATTGTTCATTTAGTGTGACTAGAGATAAGTTTTCTCAGAATCTACAATAGATTGTTGAGTATAACTTTTCTCACTGTCATACTGTAAAGGTCAAACCTTTAATAAGCTCACAATGCTTTCAATGTGCAAACAATTAGCATATATCATGAACTAATTCATAATGAAAGCGTAATCAAGTTCAAAACTTGATCGTAGTAAGCTATGAACAATCTTAGATCTATGGTTCAATGGTGAACTTCCAGAATCGATATCAAATATCACTTCCATTATAAGTTATAGGATAATTTTTCTTCAGTAAGAAAACAACGGAACCATTAAGTATCAAATACTCGTGAATGATTCTGTTATCCTATTGGACTTGTACGGAAGATGTATAAGGGTTGTTTCATCTTATTAATTACGTAGTTTTATTTATAATTTATCATTCTCACATTTGACTTCAATAAGTCAAGTCTTTTCTACAATAATTAACATCAGATGTTACACACACAAGTAATAAAAGAATTTTATTTACTTGGATCGTAGGAAAGATATTCTATTAAATAGAATACAATATTCTATTAAACAGAATAAACGATAAACTTTTACTTATACCTCTTAGGTGTAAGTAATTTCCATTATATAACTATTATATAAAAGAAACATTCAAATCTTAAACTTTTCAAGATTCGGATTTTTTACTTATACATATCATATATGTAACTGTAGAAATTAATGGAACATTAATTAAAGAGATGAATTAGTGTTACTGGAGCATAACCCCAAGAGTATTGAAACTAATTCGGTAACATTCAATATCAGACGAATCAAATCATATAAGATTCGATTGCTCCCACTACTCAATTCCATCAAGATGGAATCGTGGAAGAACAATATTGAATATGAATCATATTCACTGAATAACCTTAGAACTAATTGCTTTAAATTCATATGTTTGATCGTATCAAAGATCTTTGAACAGTTCAAAGACATGTAATGAATTTTAAGGATCAAGTTTTCAAAATTCTTCAGATTGAATATATTTGAACAAGTCAAAAATGTTCAATCTACGTTTCATCAGAACAGATTGAAAGTTCTTGATACTTTCAAGACTTTCAATATGTGTTCCTTTAGAAACACGTAACTAAGTTATGACAATTCATCAACTAAGTTACGAAATAAAGAAAACTACCTTAAGCAATTATTATTTATAAAACTACATACATCCAATGTATCAGTTAAATAAATTTGGTGGTCCAATGACAATCATTGGTTAAACGAGATCTTAATCACTTTCCTGAATACAATATTCATTAAATGGACAAGGATGTGTGGTGTGATCTAGTATCAAACCATCCTTTACCATACAGATTGAGCATCCAATACTTAAGTGATTAAATTCATAAAGCACCGTTCTAAATTATTTACTTTACCGAATAATTTTTCTTAATGTTTATCTCTACGTCAATGACACTACTAGTTATTATAAAATATGTAACAATTGTTTATAAAGAACAAATGACTATCCAATAGTCGCAAGTTCCGATATCAAATATCAAAACAATCGTGAACCATATTTCAACTAACTAGACGGGAGATCTGGTATCCAATACCTATAGTTGTAGTATTGTGAAAATCGATATTTTCTATACACAAATATACGCATCTCCTTTCTTTAGCTTTACTATTTGCATTCAACTATTCACAACAATTGTAAATAACTGATTAACAAATTATGTCAGACACATTACCTCTTAAGGTAATTAAAGCTTAGAAACGTCATTACTAGATAAACAAATACCTAATAGGGCTTTCTTAATGCCAGTCAAGAATCTCGAGACATGAACTAATTCAAGTCAATTCTTACTGCATAAGAAACTATTGTCTCTAAAGTATTATATCCTAAAGGGGATATCTATCTAGATTATCTATCATGACTTAGAAACTAAGTCATTAACCATCTGATTCTTCAAGAAAATCGGAACAACAGTTCCGATGGTCTAGACTAATCTAATAATATCCTAGTCTAATAGTATCTAGAACCTATTCTAGAATAACTGCAACCAAGAGTCTAGTCAGATAACATTCAAAATATGTGTGCAGTAATAAAAGTTTAATTTTATCTACTATAGAATAATGAAACAAACAAGCGGCAATTTCCATAATAACATACACTGCCTAAGTTATGGAATATTTTAAACTTAGCAGTGCCTCCCACTATTTTTACGTAATGCCGTAATCCCCAACGGAAAGATGAGAATTCAATAATTAAATCAAATTCCATAATGGGAAGAGGACCCCATGAATATATTTCGACTCACAGCAGAGGCACGGTCTCGCCTACGTATATTCGCAGGTAGACAACTAGTTGTCAATCACTTACTAGTGACTCCGAGGTTCCGGTCCTGGTCGTTTCCCGTTGTCGCTGCGAAGTCAGGCCCACAAGGAGACGTACCAAGGTTAAACTTGTCAATGATAAACTCAAGTTACTTGCGTAACCCTGACAGCTAGGGCACGTTCAGGATTCCGCTTTCGCTTGAATTTATTTAGTATCTAATATACATTCGGCATAAATAAATTTCTATCAGCTACATCCTCACAGCAGAGGCACAGTCTCAGATGTAGTCAACGAAAAGATATTTATAAACCGTATTGACAAGACGGACCAAGAAACAAGTATTCCAAATACTAGTTACTATAAAACCTTATTAAGCGGGGATATTCCATTAAGTGTCATACACCCTAAATCTAATCAAATTAGATTATAACATGCATGTATAAAGTCAAGAAAACATGATTAAACATTGAATAAAACAAGCTAATCATTTATGGAGGCCTAGAATCAGACTCGCTCTGATACCATTTTGTAGGGGTTTTAGGGGCTAAATCCGGTAACGCAGCGGAAGCGATGGAAAATCAAATTTTTCGATTTCAAAACTTTTTTCTCTCGGATTAATTAAATAAACATTTTATTTAATTATCCAACAATCAAATTATGAATAAAATTCAAATAAATCATATTTAGTGAATTTACCGAATTGCCTTTATACTTGGTACTTTGTCCATTTTAGTCCGAAATTGATCAAATCAATTTTGAATGATTCTAAATCATTTATAAGATGAACTTAGCATGTTCAAAACATTAAAACACCAAAAGCAACCAAATTCCTTCATTTGGCCGAATGCTCCATTTGGTGCCATTTTGTGCACTTTGTCATTTCATGCATCAAAACACATCAGGATGTAATCCAATGAACATGAAACTTTATATGCATCATATAAACATCCAAATACACAACATATAAAAACATCCCCAAATTTGGAATTGGTCATGAACCCTAATTTTTCAATTTCATCAAATTGGACAAATTAGACCAAATTGGTTAAATCCAATACTTCAATCATTTTCTTCCATCCATCAATCAAAGTCTCAACACAATGAAACAACTCAAGATCAAATCTAGTCATCTAAGAGTGGGTCAACAACTCTAAATTAGCAACAAGGTTTCCAAAACCATAAAAGAATACTTATAACTACACTAGTCACAAGCTTTCTCATTATACATGCTCAACACTTTCACCAAACTTTTATCCATCAAAAACACAAAGAATAAAGAATAGAAAAACCAAGAACATCACAAGATGTTGCCCACAACAAGAGGAACAAATTACTCTCTAATGGAAGGTTGGAATACTTACTATTTTCCAAGCTTTTCTTGATTTTTCTTTCTTTTCTCTCTAGCATTCTTTGCCTTCCTTTAATGGAGTTTTTGGGTTAAAGTGTATTAGGTTAGATACCAATGAAATGAAAAAAAATATATACTTGCATCACAAAGGCCTTGGCCGAATTGGCAAAGGCATATACAAGAAATATTAATTTCAATTTCATTTGAATTTCATTAAATCAACTTGATAAAATATCTAAATAACACTTTATAGATATTTATATTAAGTCAACAAATGCAACTAAGATAAATATAACTCTTATATTTTAAGTGTATTGGCCGAAATTATGAAGAAATAAGGAAAAAGATATTTTTATTTTTCAAACAATTTGAACAAATATCTTAAGAAGTCAAAATCAATTTGACAACCTTTTCCTTTAATGTAAAGTCAAACATTACATTTATAATCATTTCCTAACTTTATCATTTGGTGATATATTTATATTTTAATTATATTAATCATTTAACAATTAAATAATTAAATAATTAATTAAATACAAATATATCAAATATATGTATTATATTTACTTTAAATATCTCAAATACATATATTGATGATATATGTCAAATACCTTTATTTGACTATTTATTAATGTGTATTTAATAATATCATATATTAAATACAAATACACATTAATTAGGAAATGACGGTTCGGCCCGTTCGCATGTATTTTTCGTTTAACGATTAAACGATTTATAAATAATCATCATTATTCATAAATGTTGCTCTCTAGTGCTCTACGAGTATATTTCATTATTGAGACTCTCTAGATTCAGGTATATCCGTCACGAAATCCAATTTCATGTGCATAATCTATCCACCCGTAGATTATGATGATCACGGATAATCTCGCTGAATCATACAGGTCGAGGTCATTGCATACGTATAATCCCTTCGTCACAAGTATCCAGATAATCCCAGAGATATAGATGTGAACGTCAAATCTCTATAGGTATTATCTCGTCGACGTATCTATTAGCAATCTCTAAATAACACTTGGAAGTTACTTCCGATGTATACTGTGGCCACGGATTTAACAGACTGCTAAATATATATGGACTACCTATGCTCTGTACACAGAACTGACGGATCCTATCTTGACACACACAGGATATCCTGAGGATCGATCCACACCCATCGAACAAGCGGAGGTCTGATCTAAATAAATCAGTGACGTGACTGCCATCTAAGTGTGGAGGATGTCTCATACATCCACAGTGGTGTCTCAAGTCGAAGGACCACTATGCTACTCAACCCGAGAAGATTCTTATTGACGTTGGTGTACCATCCATTAAGAATCTTCGGTGAGTCGTTCAGTGTTTATCCACTATAAACACCTACACGTCTATACGAGTCTCCATAGACTCATGGTTCATTGGGATAAACCATCGGACCAAGTCTCGATATATGACATGTACTGGTCTCAAGGGATTTGACTAACCGACCCGTGTTAGCAAATCTTGACCAGGAACTATGTTTGATAATATTCATATAGCAGTGACACTTCCCAATGTCAATTACAAACTAACTTTGTAACTGGTTACTGCATTATATATTATCGGGCCTTTCTAATATATACATATCACTAAACCACATTTAGTTTCAATCTAATCGTAATCAGATCGAATACTATATAAGAACAAGAGGTGCAACCATAAATAAGTAATATTATGGAATAAGGGGATGTTCGTATTCATGAATCATACATAAATACGGTCTGGATTGGCGCTCTGAGCACCAACCCCAACACATAGTTCATGTATTAGATGCTTGAGTGACTAGCTATAGGCCAAGTGGGAGATTGTTTGGACAATTATGACCCATAGCGTCACTATTTGTAAAAGACATTGTATTTTTTTACAAATTAATTATGTAGCAATGAAAATGCCTTTTATCATCATCTCGTAACTAGATTACTTAAATGTGTGAATGATGAAAGTCCTTATGATTAATTCTGGATTGGTAAGATATGAGACAGTATCAATCCATAAAGGTTTAATCATTAAATATCCCTAGTCGTAGTATTATCGAGACTGGACATCGATAATGCAGAATAGACGAGTATTGCACTTGTGCGTGTTATGGAAGCGTAACAGCATAATTCTCATGTATTTAAGTATTGGATACTTATGTAAGTGTGATAGGAGGTTGTGTTTTACCGATGGTACGGAAAACAGCTTTGCTCTGGATAGACCCCGCAGAATCCCATTGGTAGTATGACTATGTGTCTATGGGAATCTGCATCAGTGTAGGTGTATTTGGTCTTAACCTAAGACTTGCATCGCTAATACTTGCGACAATCAATACGCTTTGGTTTTGGTCATCCAGCACTTTAACAGGTTCTGTGTATGCCTCTTCTGGGTTTATTGAGAATCGTAGTGTATTGGGTGTGATGTCAAGATGGAAGTATCACTTCAGTCATATGGAGATGATGATCATGCAGGGATACATAACGGGTTCTCTAAGGGTTGCAACCATCGGGATAATATGACTGGGTCATGATTATCCGATAATAAAGAGACTAGTTGCTAGTGATCCGATATATGCTTCGTACGGGGCAAACACTGTACCAGCCCCAGGCCTTTCATGTGACATCTGATACTGGATCGCAATACGCAATACTACGTATACTAATCCTGATATAGATCGTATATTCCATTAAGAATATTTCTGGAGAATTGGGTAGGCATGGCGTTTTGCTAGAAGCCAACCTTGTATCGTAAATCGGTAAAAACGTAGTACGAGGTACTTACGTGTTCGGATAGTCCAAGGACCGGATTTACTGCCACATATCCAGGGATCTTTTAGGTCTCTTCCCGAAGATTCATCGATGACGTATGATTCAAGCTTAATTAATCTGGGATTAATTGCGGAGAGACTTTATCTGGGATAAAGTATTATTTGAAGAGAGAGAAAGATTAATTTGGAATTAATCGATAAAATAATATATTTGATATATTAAACGAAATTAGATTTCGACGCGAAATTAAAATTAGATTTTAATTCGGGCAAATGAGTTAATTTAGAATTAATTCGTTAGCGATGTGAATAGTAATTTTGCTAGGCATAATTATTTAATTAAATTCGATTTAATTACGTCGCGATGGAAGTTCGTTAATTCAGAATTAGCGAACCCGAGCCCATGAGTGTTTACGGGCCCACTCGCATTCGGAATCGAGTGGGGCCCATATGTCACATCAATTGTCACATCACATGTAACTTTAAAGTAGCTTTATTGTGATGTGTTTTGGTGAAGTTGTTGGTAACTTTTTCAACACTCGAAATTGAAAGCATTGAGTTACTTAGACCAACTTCACTTTTGGTATATCATTTAATTTTTTTTTTTGAAAAACAAATACACAAGCTTTCATTCTCTCTCTCATTACCGAATTTGACAGGCATTTTCTCCTCTCCATTGCTTTCTTCTTCACCTAAAATTGAGAGAAGTAAGTGTGAATTTTTGTTGCAAAAATTCCATAGAGCTAGCTCTCATCAAAGAATCATATCAAGGTGTTAGGGAAACCAACTTGAGAGCTTGGAAAACACAAAGCAAAGTGGAGCTTGTGGTGTCCCTTGGCCGAATTCAACAAATCATTTTCGAGGAAAATTTTGTTGATCAACGCGTCCAAAAGCCGATCATTGTAAGTGTGTTTCCGCCACTCTTCTTTGTTATTCATTCACATTTTATGCTTGATTTGATCTTGGGATTAAACCTAGAAACTCAACATTCAATGGGTTTGTCGAAGCTTCAGGTTCAGAAGATGTTCGGGATGTCACTTGAGGGGGCACCCGTGGTATGGTATCGCGGTCTTGAGAGGAAAGTCAAAGATGATTGGAGGGCACTGGAGGAGGCCTTTTTGAATCAATATATCACGGATTTGGAGATCGACTTGTCGCTTCGTGACTTGTAGAATACCAAACAAAAGCCGGATGAGAGCTTCAAGGATTATGTGGACCACTGGAGAAGACAGCTTTTGAAAATACAGACTCAGCCCTCGGAGAAGGACCAGATCAAGATGATTATCAAGGGCACCAAGCCCTCTATTTATGGCAAGTTGAGGAGGATGACCTCTATGATTACTGATTACCGACAGTTGAGGGAGACTGTCATGGACATTGTGGAGGAAGAAGCTGAGAACATGAAGTTTTATAGCCTGAACATGAGGACCGTTGGAGGACCATCAGGTGTCAAGCCCGTTTCTGCTGAGGTAGCCGCCGTCAGAAACATGCATTTTTCCAGCCTGGGTAGGCCTTTGTCTAAGGTGTTTGAGAAGTTGACGAGACAAGGACTACTAAAACCCCTAGAATCAAAACCACTTCCACACCCTCCACCACCACACCTTAACCTGAACCTTTACTGTCACTACCACCAGCAAAAAGTCCATGACACCGACAACTATGCCCGCCTCAGACATGAAATCCAGGACCTCATAGACTCCCACAAAATACCTGACCCCAAAAAAGGGCAACCCAACACACACATAAACCCCCTACCTAACTATCACTCTGTCCCACCACCTACCTACATGATTGGCTTCGGCCTACCAGAAAACCTCACCCTCCAAACCTTTGACAGCCAAGCCTTTTGCCTGGGGATTTTGGATAGCAATAGTGAGGATGAAACAGTGCAAATGAAGAATTTCTGGCTGGACTTCTCAAGCAGTGATGAAAAGAAGGTGAAATGAATGACACGCAGTGGGCGCTTTTACATTGATATAGCGGAGAAAGGCAAGGAGGTGTTGGCCAAATGTAGAGAAGAGGCGGAGAACATGGATAATGCTGAAGGAGATGTAGTGTTGTGACTGATGCTTACACACACGCGTATAACACAAGAGCACGTATCGTTCAAGTAGTATAAAAAGTATCAATCCCACGAGGACTTAATACCTAATCTATTAATTTTATGAGGTCAAATGATTACTAGTATCTAACAGGTTGATTGGTTGATTTGAAATGGTGATGATTTTAAATATAAAAACAAGTAAATAAAATTGCACGAAAGTAGGTTTAAGAAAATTCAATATTAGGAAACTATCTAGGGTTGTGAATCTTTCTAATATATTTTAAAAGATCAAGTGGTTATTTCATGTTTCTGTAATAAATCAGTTTACTAACCTGGAACACTAAATTATGCGAAAGCCTCTGTCGATGGTCAGATGTAAATACCCAGTATAACCCAATTGAACCATATGTCTATGTCAACCAAATTACCTGGATTCATTAAGATTAAGTTCCAATTATGGCTACCCCCGCCCGACATGTATATATATATATCCTATAAGGAAATCTATTAAAGGGTTATATATCCTCAAGGAAGATCTTGGGCTATTAAGTCTAAGGCTGAAACCTAAAATTCATTTTTCAAGTTTATTTTAGATTTACCAGATCAATCTTATTAGTGGCCAATTAACAAGACGCATTAAGCTTAAGACTTAATAAGTAAACCTTTAAATTACCCAAACTATAAAATAACCCCTTATAAACCGGTGATATTAGAATTCATCACAACCCAAGATAACTAACTTAGCTACGACACATAACTAGGGCTAGTAAAAAAGTAAAAGACATAAAGTAAAAATGCTTAAAAGTAATTGCGGTAAAGTAAAAGATGAAAAGTAAATTACAATAAAATAAAATGTTAAGGTAAAAGGATCAACTTTTACTACAACTAATTTAGATATTTCCCTTAATATAATATATTAACTTGTGATTATTTTACCAACCAGCCATGCAGGCGGTAACCTGATTAAGTCAAATTAAGTCCAACCAGACATAAAGGAGGAACCAAAATAAACCTGCCATATAGGCGGTAAGAAAATTTAATTACCAACCGACCAATCTGGCGGTATCCTTGCTTAGTCAGGTTTAAACCAGTTTAAAATGAATTTCAACCCGACCAATATAGTGGTATCCTCATTAAGTCAAATTTTAAATAGTGAATATATTATATTTAAAGGAGATTAATCTAAAAAGCAATAGTAAAAGAATTACCTTTCACCCTAGTAGGGGGAAGTTACCTCCTCATGTTGAATAGTAAAAACTGCAAAAGTAAAGAAAGTAAATTACTATTATTAAAGAACGTAATTAAAATTAATTATAAAACTGAAATTTAAAAGAAACTAGATAGAAAACTCCCTATTTACATCAGAGAATTCAGAGAGGAAAGTACATCTAAAACTGAAACCTCGAGCTCTATTTATAGGCCTCGATATGTTCGATAATTATGACCATAACATCACTATTTGTACATAACATGGTGTTGTTGTACAAATTAACTATGTGACAAAGGAAATTGCTCTTTTATCATTTGTAATTGGATTACCTGGATATATAAATGATAATAGTCCTTATGATTAGTTCCAGATTAATAAGATATGAGACAATATTAATCCACAAAGGTTTAATCATTAAATATCCTTAGTCGTAGTATTATCGAGACTGGACATCGATAATGCGGAATAGGCTAGTATTACACTTGTGCATGTTATCGAAGCGTAACAGCATAATTCTCATATATTTGGGTATTGGATACTCATGCAAGTGTAATAGGAGGTTCTGTTTACCGATGGTACGGAAATAGCTTCGCTCTGGATAGACCCCTTGGAATCCCATTGGTAGTATGACTATGTGTCTATGGGAGTCCGAGTCAGGGTAGATGTATTTGGTCTTAACCTGAGACTTGCATCACTAATACTTGCGATGTTTTGAAAATCTACGGTCCCGAGGATCGATTAAATCGATGAAACAAACATGTGAATTAACGAAGAAGTTATGGAATACTTACATCGATCGGTTGAGGTGATGCGTCGAAGAACAAAAAATTTTTCTGCCCTCTTTTGATGCTCACGGCAGTGCAGTAATTTTGGCCTCCAAAATTTCGGTCATGTCCTCCATTGGTGCTCCAAGCTCCAAGCTTCTCAAATGGTGATTCCAAGCTCACAAGTGGGTTTCCCTATCACATTTGTATGTCTCCATTGTGTGCTAGCACTCTTGATTTTGCAACAAAATCATCATCTTACTTCTCTTTGTTCTCGGCGTTGTGCCAAAAATTGAAGAAGAAATTGGCCTTAGGCCGAATAGATGAAGTGAGAAAGAAGGCCACCTTGGCCGAATTCCATTGAATGAGAGAGATAATGAATTGTTTTGTTTTTGTATATCTAATACACAAAACCAAAAAGTCAAAATACCAAATATTAAACAAATGGTAAATGTCTTTCAAGCTTTCAAAAAGCTTTTCCAACAACTCCCATTTACTATTCACATCACACATGACTAGACATCACATCACTCAAAGTGACAAGTGATTTGACACTTGATGCGACTAGTGATTTGACGCTTGATGTGACTTGTGGGCAGCAATTTAATTCGAAATGTGATTGCGCTCGCAAACACTCCCGGGCTCAAGTTCGCTAATTCCAAATTAACGAATTTTCCTTTGGGACGTAATTAAATAATTATGCCTAGCAAAATCACTATTCACGTCGCTAACGAATTAATTCTAAATTAACTCGTTCGCCCGAATTAAAATCTAATTTTAATTCCGCGTCGAAATCCAATTTCGTATAATATATCGAATATATTATTTTATCGATTAATTCCAAATTAATCATTTTCTCTCTTTAAATAATATTTTATCCCAGATAAAATATCTTCGTAATTAATCCCAGATTAATTTTCTCACTCATCTAATTAATCCCATATTAATAAAGTGCGAGTCATACGTCATCGGTGAATCTTCAGGAAGCGACCCATGAGAACCCCGGATATGTTGGCAGTAAATCCGGTCGTCGGACTATCCGAACACGTACGTACCTAGTACCACGTTTGTACCGATTTACAAGACAAGGTTGGCTTCTAGCAAAGCGCCATGCCTACCCAATTCTCCAGAAATATCCTTATAGGAATATGTGATTTATCAGGCGTAGTATACGTAGTATTGCGTATTTCGATCCAGTATCAGATGTCACGTGCTAGGCCTGGGGCTGGAAATGTGTCTGCCCCATAGGAGCATATATTGGATCTCTGGTAACTAGTCTCTATAATCAGATATACAAGACCTAGTCATAATATCCCGATAGCTGCAGCATATAAGAGAACCAGTCCCGTATCCTACGTGACCATCATCTCCACTATGACTGGAGTGATACTTCTGTCTTGACATCACACCCAACACACTACGATTCTCAATATACCCAACAGAGGCGTACACAGAACATGTTAAAGCCCTGGACGACCTAAAACCAAAGTATATTGATTGTCGCAAGTATTAGCAGTGCAAGTCTCAAGTTAAGACCAAATACACCTACCCTGATTTCGGACTTCCAAAGACACATAGTCATACTACCAATGGAATTCCGAGGGGTCTGTCCACAACGAAGTTGTTTTCCTTACCATCGGTAAAACACAACCTCATACTACACTTGCATGAGTATCCTATACCCAAATATATGTGAACTTTGCTGTTATGCCCTCACAACGCGCACAAGTGTAATACTAGTCTTTTCCGCATTATCGATCTCCAATCTTGAGAATTCTCTGACCATGGATATTTAATGATTAAACCTTCATTGATTGATCAATTTCCAGGAACTAATCATAAGGACATTCTATCATTTATACATCTTGGTAATCTAATCATAAATGATAGAAGAGCAATTTCCTTTGTCACATAGTTAATTTGTACAACAACACCATGATCTATACAAATAGTGACGCTATAGGTCATAATTGTCCAACAATCTCCCACTTGGTCTATAGCCAGTCACTCGAGTGTCCTATACCCAAACTATGTACGGTTCGCTCAAGCTGCTGAGGAAAGGCTTTCGTCAGCGGATTTGCATGATTATCATCTGATGCGATTTATACGATCATCACATCGCCACGATGTATGATCCGAACGAATCAGATGAATAGTCTAAGTATTTATCTGGATCGTTGATGAGACCATTAATTCTTTAGCCTGTGTTGAAGCCTATCTCAGCTGCTAATAGAATTATATCTAATCTAATTAGATTTGTTATCGACCCAAATGGCTTCTATTGCTGCCTCAGCAGTAGCAATAATCAACTTTAGTTGTTTATTCGGTAACAATATCTTGCTTGGAAGATTTCCAGCTCAATGTTCCGTTATTCAAACTGTATAGTACCGTTGTTACGACTTATAGTCATTTTATCGGTTAGGAAACTTGCAGCAGTGATCATAGTCACTTCAAGTTCTCATTCTCCATAGATTAGGACAGCATCCTTAGTTCTCTAAGATACTGAAGGATGTTCTTAACATCATTCTAGTGACTATCACATGGATTGGCCTGATCGTGAATCCATATGCTCAAAGCGTATGAGACACCAGGTCGCGTACATTTATTTCAATGTACGAGTTCTCAGAGAGTGTTAACAACTTTCAAATCTATCCAGTAGATCTTTATTCCTAGAATAAACATTATTTCTTCCAAGAATTCTACGGAGAAGTTTCTCGAAAGGAAAGCTTTCACCGATAGTTTTATGGGAATATCATTTCCAAGAAATGATATATCATCATTATTTAAGACTTATCACTTTCAGTGCACTCCCACTAACCTTCTTATATACACAAGAATCATTTTCGTTTTGAATTAAATCAGATACCATTATGATTACATCAAAATGATAATTCCAAGAACTCAATGCTTGCTTCAATCCAAATATAGATCAAATAACCTGCAAACCTTGTTTGCTAGTTTTGGTCCGACAAAACCGTCAGGATGTTGTAAACATCCTCCAAAAGGTTTCCGTTAAGGAAAGCGGTTTTGGCATTTAGCAAGCATTATCCAAATGGATTTAACATGGCAACAGGTAAAAGGTTTCGTTGTAATCGACACAATGTTGATAACGATACCTTTTCGTTACAAGCCTAGCTTTGTACGTTGGTATGTTGCCTTCCATATATGTCTTCCTTGAAGACTAAATAGTACCAATAGGCACAATGTCTTGCGGTACATCAACTAGTGTCCAAACTTGGTTGATATACATGGGATCCATTTCGGATATCTTGGCACTTTGCCATAATAGGGAGTCGATACCTTGTATCACTTCCTCATACGTAGTCAGTTCGTATTCCTCAATAAGATTGTCATCTTTATGAGGTGAGATCAGAAACCCATACCCCAGGTTGTTTTTAGAGTCTCTCCGACTTACGTGGTTCTTGTGTATTCGAAGATTATGGTATAGTTTCATCCTTGATGAACTATTCGTGTTCCATTAGGAATTTGTGCCTGGAATAGTATTACTCCGATTTTCATCGATTTTTACTATCCTCCCACTTACCACTGTATATAGGTATTCCTCTTAGGAAAACCACATGGTGAGCAACAATTACATTGTTCTCTTGTGAGTTGTATAAGTACTATACTTTTGGTTTCCCTAGGATAACCTACAACTTAGTCACTTATCCGATTTGGGTTTTAGTTTGGTATCATCCAAACATATGCCTAGCATTCCCAAATCTTCAGGAATGAGAAACCCGGTTTCTTTCATGTTCATATCTAATATGAAATCTGTCAAACAGATCTTAATGGAACCTTATTCTAAATAAGTTTTGCACTGTTTATGCGTATCCGTTGAAGGAAAATGGTAGCTCAGAGCGACTCATGATCAACCTTATCATGTCCAACAAAATTCGGTTTCTCTGTTCGGACACACCGTCAAAATGACGTGTTCCGGGAGGAGTTCTCATTGAAAGAATACTATACTCTTTCAAGTATATGAGAAACTTATTGCTTAAGTATTTTCATCATGGTCTAACCGTGATGTTTTAATACTTTAGCCGATCTGTTTGTCTATTTCGTGTCGAAACTGTAAAAGTTTCCGATTCGTGTTTCAAAAGAAACACATAACCATAATGCGATGCCACATCCGTAAAGGTCACGAAATATTCATATCCACCTCTAGCCTTGCTAGACATGGGCCCACTTGCTTCACTATGAATAAGGGCTAACCAATCGGTGGCATTTACACTTTCACCAAGTAAAGAGTGTTTTATAGGCAGTTTGCCTAATAAACTAGATTCATAGACTTTATTTGATTGGAATCAAATTTGTCCTAGTATCCACTCTTCAAAAGTGTGGATATACGATTCTTGTTTAATTGTGTCCCAAACAACAATGCCTTAGCTAACTCTCTTCTGATCAAATCAGATTGAGCTATTTGTTTGTCATGTTATATTTTTGAGATTTATTTATATTCTAAATATAAATTCTGTTATTCACATCTAATGTGTTTATCTCAATATCATCTTTATATAATGAAACACTTTAGTGTTCTAGGATATAAAGGTACATCCGCAACGGATTAAACACTGATATAGAGATAATGTTTCTAGTCAAACTAGTTACATTATAACAATTTCCTAATTTAAGTACGTACCTGAAAGGTAGTTCCTAAACTTAGGTATCTACGGTTAAAACAGCGACTTTCGTCCCGTTCTCAATTCACAGATTAATCTCGACTGAAGTCAGTATCCTGCTCATAGCAGATTCTGCACACCAATGCATATTTATGTACCACACTAAGTATCTAAAATCCAATTTTAATACTAGTAGTGAACATATTTATGACAAACATATTTGAAGTTAGAGCCTTGCCCGTCTTCAATTCCTTCATGTCTGCTTTGTCCAAACGGCAGTCACGCTTCCGTGATCCCGTTTGCCACAGTTTTGGCAGACATCTTGGGATATTTCCTTTATCTTCCCAGAAGATTCTAATGACTTTGCCTTTTGCCCTTTTTTTTACATTCCAGAAGCCTTTGGCCAAGCCTTGGCCTTCTAAAATATCGAAGTAAAGTGCGCCTTGCGCTTCTCGCCATATTTCAAACTTTTGGCTTTGACTCATTGAGTATAGCCATTAAATCTCCAAGAGTTAACTATTGCAATTTAGTACTTCAAAGATCTAAAATAGATCTATGAAGATCCTTCAATTTCATTATCATACTTTAAGGATCTAATCCTTAGTTCTGATTTAGAAATTAAGGAGTCTATTTGGCAAGCTTATTGGATTAAGCACTAAAGTTATCATCACATGAATATTCCAAATATCATGTTCTACTATTTGCTTAACTTTGGGCTTAGGCCTAAGATGTTATTTTATCAAATAAAGTAACTTCTTAGTCTTCAGGACTATCCTGAAATTTTATTCCCAATTTGAAAATTAAAGTCGTTTAAATACATTTTCACCCAGGATTATGTTTTAAACACTAATTTTATCTTGATTCCAATAATCCAACTATCGAATCAACGATTTTAGGTACTATTCATTATAATGATTACTATAGTCCAACTATATAATCAACTATAATTTAATTGGTTAAATTCAATTATATTGATTACTATAATCCAATTTTAAAATCAACAATAATTCAATTTATTAAATTCAAATATATTGATTACTATAATCTAATTATATAATCAACTATAAATGAATAGTTTGAATACAGTCCAACTATTTTATAACAACTATTAAATATTAGTCCAACTAATAAATAATTACGTATTTGATGAAATATTTGAAATGAGCGCGTATGGCAAGTAACTAAACGAATATTGCAAATTTAATACTTGCCTCCCACTATTTTTCGATGAGGCTCTAACCCTCTGTGGAGTACTCGGGAAACCTTGTTTCCTAGTGGGCTAGGATCCCGTTAAATAACACACAATCTTGACTTTGGCCAACAAATTGTATGATAATTAACTAGGTAGATCTCTAAGATCAATTGGATCACATCCAAATTCCTAGATCCAGTAGGTGGACATCCATGTCCGAAACATACATCTTATATATGCCAATATATCCAATATATTGCCTAACCATTTTCCTCTGAATTAACTAAACATTGGCTTTGGCACAACAAACTTAGTGATCCCAGTTAAGCGGAACCCATTGACCATGGAAAGCTACGTAATCAATGTCGATGGACAAGAAGTGATCTTGACTTTGGCCAACAAATCACAACTTGGACAAGACACCGATATGGAACAAAGCTCTCATGATTTAAACACATCCTCGATGGAAAAAGGTGTTGACTTTAGCCAACAAACCAATGCCAGTCTTGGATCTTGAGTAAGAATTACTCAATGGAAGGAAAAATGCTTAATATGTTGTGAGGGTTTTTCTCGTGCAAATTGGCAACCAATTTATTATCTTTGTTAAGGTCTCATCATCATACACCCTTAAACATGCATTCTAAACACATAAGAAGGCGCGTAAATAAAATAATAATGATATATGGATGGATACTCAACACAATGATCCTAGATCAAATCTCTCTCTTTCCTCTCTCCCACTAGCACAAGTATTGTTTCTACCCGTTACATAACACTTCTAAAGAAACCTCATTTACATTGAGGGGAATATGTGAGAAGAGAAATACATAAAGTAAGGAGCTAATAGGCTGGACACGCAGGTCCAATTAATAAATTCTAAATTTATTACAATAATTTCCAAATTTGCCCCACCCATCCAATATCCATCCGATATAGATTATTCATACATCGCAACCATGTATTCACACAAGCATGTTATCAACCAATCTAATCCAATTAATTAATCTGATAATTAATGACCATCCAATGTTCAAACAACGATTTGATTTTGTGCGAGTCAAACTCGTTTTGCGAATAAGTACTCAAAGTACGAATTCTTGAATTATATTAAACTACAAAATTAAATCCAATTCAATTTGCATTTAATACTAATTCGCTATTTAATTCCAAATTAAATATTACACTTTATTTACGAACCTTTACGACTTGGATTCTAAATCTAATCGCTACGGGTCTCAAAGCCCTATTAAAATCCAATGTTAATTTAAATAAAGTCCAATGGGCTTTCAATTAATTTCTTAAGGCATGGACTTTTGGTCAACTTGGGTCAAACCCAATAACCAAAGCCCATTTAAAGGAATCAACCTTATATGCCTAGAAACCAATTTAGGCCCATTAGGCCCAATTAAAATATTAAGGTCCATTAAGTCATAATTGGACTTTATGGATA
The DNA here is from genome assembly GCA_019454045.1 of Zanthoxylum bungeanum. NCBI lineage: Eukaryota > Viridiplantae > Streptophyta > Magnoliopsida > Sapindales > Rutaceae > Zanthoxylum > Zanthoxylum bungeanum. The sequence goes on along the minus strand of SKCR01000498.1, from coordinate 9,541 downwards.
TGGTTTTTGGCCCAATTGGATCCAACCAATTTGCCTAAACCAATCTTGGTACAACCAAGCCCATTTAAGCCCAATTAATTAAACTACAAAAATTCCAAATTTCATATTTAATTAATCAAAGTGTATGCCATAATTAATCAACCAAATCAATATTTCCAAAACACTAATTAGCCTAATTAATTACGCTCATTAGCATCAAAACATGTCCAATATATTTTAATCAAAAATCAAACCCATTTACATGCTTCATGTCTCGGCAATTAGGGGTTTTTAATGTCCAATTCGAATTCAATCCAATTAAATCCAATTCAACATTAAATCAAAAATATCCAATTGATATCAAGTCATCCAATGAATCAAAAATCAAAAATACCAAGACATTTGGGCAAGCTATATATTCGGCCAAGCCAATATTTTTGCGCAAAATTATTCCAAACAATATTTCAAGAAATTGATCCAATCAAACTTCAATACAACATTATTTAAGCATACTCAATCAATTAATTTAATCAAATCATGCTCAAAATCAATTTACCTAATTTTAACCCTAAATTCAAGTTTCATGCTCAACTTATCTCTAATAGCGATGTTCGGAAAATCTACGGTCCCGAGGATCGATTAAAGCGATGAAACAAACATTTGAATACATGAAGAAGTTGCGGAATACTTACATCGATCGGTTGAGGCGATGCGTCGAAGAACAAAAACTTTTTCTGCCCTCCTTGGAAGCTAACGGCAGTGCAATAATTTTGGCCTCCAAAATTTCGGTCATGTCCTCTATTGGTGCTCCAAGCTTCTCAAATGGTGATTCCAAGCTCACAAGTGGGTTTCCCTATCACCTTTGTATGTCTCCATTCTGTGCTAGCACTCTTGATTTTGCAACAAAATCATCATCTTACTTCTCTTTTTTCTCGGCTTTGTGCCAAAAATTGAAGAAGAAATTGCCCTAGGCCGAATAGATGAAGAGAGAAAGAAGGCCACCTTGGCCGAATTCCATTGAAGGAGAGAGATAAGGAATGTTTTGTTTTTGTATATCTAATACACAAAACCAAAAAGTCAAAATATCAAATATTAAACAAATGGTAAATGTCTTTCAAGCTTTCAAAATGCTTTTCCAACAACTCCCATTTACTATTCACATCACACATGACTAGACATCACATCACTCAAAGTGACAAGCGATTTGACGCTTGATGCTACTAGTGATTTGACGCTTGATGTGACTTGCGGGCCGCACTTGAATTCGAAATGCGAGTGCGCTCGCAAACAATCCGGGCTCGGGTTCGCTAATTCCAAATTAACAAATTTTCCGTTGCGACGTAATTAAATAATTATGCCTAGCAAAATCACTATTCACGTCGCTAACGAATTAATTCTAAATTAACTTGTTCGCCGAATTAAAATCTAATTTTAATTCCGCGTAGAAATCCAATTTCGTATAATATATCGAATATATTATTTTATCGATTAATTCCAAATTAATCTTTTTCTCTCTTTAAATAACATTTTATCCCAGATAAAATATCTCCGTAATTAATCCCAGATTAATTTTCTCTCTCATCTAATTAATCCCATATTAATAAAGTGCGAGTCATACGTCATCGGTGAATCTTCGGGAAGCGACCCATGAGATCCCCGGATATGTTGGCAGTATATCCGGTCGTCGGACTATCCGAACACGTACGTACCTAGTATTACGTTTGTATCGATTTACAAGACAAGGTTAGCTTCTAGCAAAGCGTCATGCCTACCCAATTCTCCAGAATATCCTTACAGGAATATGTGATCTATATCAGGCGTAGTATACGTAGTATTGCGTATTTCGATCCAATATCAGATGTCACGTGCTAGGCCTAGGGCTGGAAATGTGTCTGCCCCGTACGAAGCACATATCGGATCTCTGGTAATTAGTCTCTATAATCGGATATACATGACCTAGCCATAATATCCCGATAGCTGCAGCATATAAGAGAACCAGTCCCGTATCCTACGTGACCATCATCTCCACTATGACTTGAGTGATATTTCCGTCTTGACATCACACCCAACACACTACGATTCTCAATATACCCAGCAGAGGCGTACACAGAACCTGTTAAAGCCCTGGATGTCTTAAAACCAAAGTATATTGATTGTCGCAAGTATTAGCGGTGCAAGTCTCAGGTTAAGACCAAATACACCTACCCCTGATTTCGGACTTCCATAGACACATTGTCATACTACCAATGGAATTCCGATGGGTCTATCCAGAGCGAAGCTTTTTTCCGTACCATCGGTAAAACACAGCCTCCTACTACACTTGCATGAGTATCCTATACCCAAATATATTTGAACTATGCCGTTATGCCCTCACAACGCGCACAAGTGTAATACTAGTCTTTTCCGCATTATCGATGTTCAATCTCGATAATAGTCTGACTATGGATATTTAATGATTAAACCTTTGTGGATTGATACTGTCTCATATCATCTTAATCCAGGAACTAATCACAATAACCTTCTATCATTTATACATCTTGGTGATCTAATCACAAATGATAGAAGAGCAATTTCCTTTGTCACATAGTTAATTTATACAACAACACCATAATCTCTACAAATAGTGACGCTATGGGTCATAATTGTCCAACATGCGACAATCAGTATACTTTGGTTTTGGTCGTCCATGGCTTTAACAGGTTCTGTGTACGCCTCTTCTAGGTATACTGAGAATCGTAGTGTATTGGGTTGTGATGTCAAGATGGAAGTATCACTTCAGTCATATGGAGATGATGATCACGCAGGGATACAGAACTGGTACTCTAAGTGCTATAGCCATCGGGGAAGTATGACTAGGTCATGACTTTCCGATCATAAAGAGACTAGTTGCTAGTGATCCGATATATGCTTCGTACGGGGCAGACACAACTCCAGCCCTAGGCCTTGCATGTGACATCCGATACTGGATCGTAATACGCAATACTACGTATACTACACCCGACAAAGATCATATATTCCGTAGCAGAATATTTTTGGAGAATTGGGTAGGCACAGTGCTTTGCTAGAAGCCAACCATGTCTTGTAAATCGGTAGAAACGTGGTACCGGGTACGCACGTGTTCGGATAGTCCGATGACCGTATTTACTACCAATATATCCAGGGATCTCTTGGGTCGCATCCTAAAGATTCACCGATGATGTTTGACTCGAACAATATTAATCTGGGATTAATTAAGAGAGAGTATTAATCTGGGATTAATAAAGAGAGAAAATTAATATGGGATTAATTACGGAAAGAATTAATCTGAGATAATTATTAGAGAAAGAATTAATCTGAGATTAATTGCATCGAGAATTTATCTGGGATTAAATTCGTCGAGAGGAGAGAACGCGATTAATTTGGAATTAATCGATAAAATAAATTTAATAGTTAAATTAGATTTTACTATTTAATTTATTTAATTGAGCTAAATAATATATTAGATATATTAATTGAAATTGGATTTCAACGGGAAATTAAATTGGATTTTAATTTTACCGAACAAATTAATTTGGAATTAATTTGCGAGCGATTTTCGTAATAATTTTACTGGGTATTATTATTTAATTAAATTAGATTTCATTATGCCGCGACGAAAATTCGTTTAATTGGATTAAACGAATCCGAGCCCGAAATATGTTAAGCAAGCCCACTTGAATTTTGAATTTTGAATTTAAAGTGGGAGCAGTCATTTTGGTGATTAACATGAGTGATGGATTTTGATAATATCTTATAAAATACTCAACATTTAATTTTGGAAATCGACCACTCTCTCCCTGGCATTCGGCCTTATTTTGCTGCTCTTGGCCGAATGGCCAAAAGGAACAAATAGGCCGGATGGCCTCAAAAGTCAAAATGAAGAAAAGAAAAGTCTCTATGACTTTTGCTTAGTCGGCAAAATAAATAGAAATGAGAAAAAGCAACAGCTTAGATATTTTTTTTGAAAAAGTTAAAGAAAAGTCTCTCTGCAAAAAAAGAGTCTTTCTGCAACAAAAAGCTCTTTTGACTTTTCAAAATGTAAAATTATTGGCCGATTGGATTGGCCATTTTATTTCTTAAAAGGCCGAATAACAGAGAGTGCAAAATAGCTCTCTGGTTTATTTTTCATTTTGGCCGAATAGGCTACTGCTTTTGAAGCATGGCCGAAAGGCCTCTGAACTTCAGGGCGTTAGCTTCCCTGGGGCAAATTTTTTTCTCCTTGGGAGATAAAATTTGTTCCATTTGTTCTTGCTAGCACATATGGGAGTCAAATGAAGGTGATAGAGATACTCACCCAATAGCTTAGAAGCTTCAACATCCATGAAAATTTTGAACTCAAGCCGATCAAAGTAAGTCTTCCGCAACTTATTTTTGATTATTATTTACACACGAATCACGCTTAGAGATCCTGTGGCATGTTTAGGACACTAACAATGGTATCAGAGCGAGATCTAAGCATGATTCAATTTCTAGGGTTCATGACTTTAATTTGGGATTTTATGCTTAGAGCTTGATTTTTCCTAAATTGATTGTTTGGTTGAGTTTATTTGATGTTGAATTAGATTTGTATATCATTGATTTTGTGAAAAATTGATTGGAATAATTTTCCCCAATTTCACATTCTTGGCCGAATGCACCCTAGAATAGATTCATGGTGAATTTTTTGGGCCTAAACCATTTTCATAAAGTCCAAAATATTACTATTGGGCCTTTAATAATTTAATTGGGCCTAATGAGCCAAAATTGTTTCTATGGCATATGGTGATTCCTAATGGGCCTGGGCATTATGGGTTAGATCCATTTTGGCCGAAAGCTCAAGCCTAAAGAATTAATTAAAAGCCCATTGGACTTTAATTAAATAGTATTGGATACTAATTGGGCCTTTGAGACCCATTAAGATTGGATTTGGAATCCAAGTCTTTAAGGCACATAAATAAGTGTAATTATTTAATTTGGAATTAAATATGAATTAGTATTGGATACAATTTAAATTGGATTTAAAATTGTAGTTCAATATAATTCAAGAATACTTACTTTGAGTATTTATTCTTAAACGAGTTGGACTCGCGCAAATCAAATCGTTGTATGAACATTGGATGGTCATTAATCAAAGATTAATTAATTGGATTAGATTGATTGAATAACATGTTTTGTGTGAATACTTGGATGTATGTATGAATAATGTATATCAGATGGATATTAGAAGGGTGAGGGAAATTTTGGAAATTGTTATAATAAATTTAGAATTTATTAAATTGGACCTGCGTGTCCAGCCTATTACCTCTTTTCTCATTGTATTTCTCTTCTCACCAATTCCCCTCAATGTAAATGAGGTTTTTTTAGAAGTATTATGTAATTGGGTAGAAGTAAGAATAGTGCTAGCATGAGAGATGAAAGGGAGAGATTTGTTCTAGGAACAAAATGTATCATATATCCATCCGCATATCATTATTTTTTTTTTCGCGCCTTATTATGCTTTTAGAATGCATGCTTAAGGGTGTATGATGAGACCTAATCAAAGATAATAAATTGGTTGCCAATTTACGCGAAAAACCCTCAACAAATATTAAGCGTTTTCCTTCCATTGAGTGATTCATTCTCAAGATCAAAGATTGGCACTGGTTTGTTGGCCAAAGTCAAGTCCTTTGTCCATCGAGGATGTGTTTGAATCATGAAGGCTTTGTTCCATATCGCATGTCTTGTCCAAGTTTTGATTTGTTGACCAAAGTCAATATCACTTCTTGTCCATCGACATCGATCACGAAGCTTTCCAAAGTCAATGGGTCCCGCTTAACTGGAATCATTAAGCTTGTTGTGCCAAAGTCAAGGCTTAATTGATTCAGAGGAAAAGGTTAGGAAAATATATTGGATATATTGGCATATATATTGTATATATGTTTCGGACTTAGAGGTCCACCCACTGGATCTAGGAATTGGATGAGATCCAATTGATCTTAGAGATCTACCTAGTTAGGTTTCATACAACTTGTTGGCCAAAGTCAAGGTTGTGTGTTATTTAACGGCATCCTAGCCCACTAGGAAACTAGGTTTCCCGAGTACTCTACAGAGGGTTAGAGGCTCGCCGAAAAATAGTGGGAGGCAAGTATTAAATTTGCAATTTCGTTTAGATACTTGCCAATACGCGCTCATTTAATTTTTCATCATTAATTATTAACATATATTAGTTTGACTAATATTCAATTGTTGTTTTAATTTAACAGTTGGACTGTATTCAAACTACTTCATTTGTAGTTGGTTATATAATTGGATTATAGTAATCAATACATTTGAATGTAACCAATCAATTGTAGTTGATTATATAGTTAGACTAAAGTAATCATTACATTTAATTGTACCTGAAATCGTTGATTGGGTGGTTAGACTATAGCAATCAAGATGACTGAAAGATTAGCATCAAAGGACATAATCATAGGGAAAATGTCTTTAACGGATTTAATTTTCAGATTGGGAATAAAACTTCAAGATAGTCCTGGGAGCTGAGAAGTTATTCTATTTGATAGAGAAACCTCTCAAGCATGAGCCCGGAGTTGAGCAAATAGTAGAGCATGAGCTTAGGAAGACTCATTGTGATGATAACTTTAGTGCTCAATCTGTTATGCTCAATCTGGTAAGCAGGAGACTGGCTACAGGTGAGATCGACCTACAAGTCAGAAACATGACGAGAGTCATTGTTTTTGCCGTAGAAACCTAAGTTTTGGAACTGCCCTTTGGGCATGTACTTAAACTAGGAGACTGTTATAATGTATCTTGTTTGACTAGGAACTTTATCTCTATATCTTGTTTAACCGTCGCGGATATACCTTTGTATTCCAGAACACAAGGTGTTTTGTTTATAAAGTTGATATTGAGATTTACACATTAGATGTGAATAACAATATTTATATTTTGAATATAAATGAATCTCAAAGATGTAACATGACAAATAAATAGCTCAAATTGATTAAATCAAATGAGACTTATTTGTGGCATTGTTATCTGGGATGCATTAACAAGACTCGTATATCCACAATTTCAAAGAGTGGATACTAGGACGGATTTGATTCTAATTCAAATGATGTCTACGAATCTAGTTTAATTAGGAAAAATGCCTAAAACACCTTTTACTTGGTAAAAGTACAAGTGCCACCGATTTGTTAGCCCTCGTTCATAGTGACGTAAGTGGGCCCATGTCTGGCTAGGCTAGAGGTGGATATGCGTACTTCGTAACCTTTACGGATGTGGCATCGCGCTATGGTTATGTGTATCTTATGAAACACAAGTCAGAAACTTTTGAGTAATTCATAGAGTTTCGACACGAAGTAAGAAAACAGATCGGTAAAAGTATTAGAACATTACAGTTGGACCATAGTGTAAAATACTTAAACATATGAGTCGCTCTGAGCTGCCAATTTCCTTTTGAGGATACACATTAAACAGTGCAGTACTTATTTTGAATAAGGTTCCATAAAAATCCGTTAGACATATGTCATATTAGATATGAACATGAAAGAAATCGAGTTTCTTATTCCTGATGATTTGGGAATGTTGGGCATACGTTTGGATGATACCAAACTAGAACCCAAATCGGATAAGTGCCTATTTGTAATTGGTTATCCTAGGGAAACCAAAGTATAACACTTATACAACACACAAGAGAACAATGTAATTGTTGCTCTCCATGCGGTTTTCCAAAGAGGAATTCCTAGATGCAGTGGTAAGTGGGAGGAAAGTAAAACTCGATGAAAATCGGAGTAATAGTGTTCCAGACACCGACTCCTTTACGGAACATAAACAGTTCATCAGGGATTAAACTGTACCAATAATCTTCAAATACACAAGAACTGCGTAGGTCGGAGAGAGTCAGAAAATAACCTGGGAGGTATGGGTTCTGATCTCACCTCATATAGACCTCAATCTTATTGAGGAAGACAAACCGGCTACGTATGAGGAAGTGATACAAGGTATCGACTCTTTTTATGGCAAAGTGCCATGAAGTCCGAAATGGATTCCATGTAAACCAACCAAGTTTGGACACTAGTTGATGTACCAGAAGGTATTGTGCCTATTGGTACTATATGTGTCTTCAAGGAAGACATACATGGATGGCAACATACAAATGTACATAGCTAGGCTTGTACAGAAAGGGTATCGTCAACGATATAGTGTCCACTACGACGAACCTCTTTCACATGTTGCCATGATTAAATCCATTTGGATAATGCTTGCTATAACTGCATATTTCGTTTTTGAAATATGAAAACTGGGCGCCAAAACCGCTTTCCTTAACGAAAACCTTTTTGGAGGATGTTCATATATATCCTGACGGTTTTGTCGGGCTAAAACATGTAAACAAGGTTTGCAAGTTAAATCGATCCATTTATAGATTGAAGTAAGCATGCATTCTTGGAACCTGGGTTTTGATGTAATCATAATGGTATATGATTTAATTCAAAATGAAGATAATTCTTGTGCATATAAGAGGGTTAGTGGGAGTGCACTGACAATCATTGTCCTATACATTGATGATGTATTGCTTCTTAGCAATAACATTCCCATACTAAAATCGTGTGAAAGCTTAGCTTTCCTGAAAAATTCTCCATGGAATACCTGGGAGAAACAGGCTTTATTCTAGGAATAAAGATCTACTGGGATAGATCTAGAAAGCTGCTGACACTCACTCAGTGTTCGTATATTTTGATATGTACGTGATCTGATGTCTCATATGCTTTGAGCATATGTAGACGCAATCAGGCCAATCTAAGTGATGTTCACTAGATAAATGTAATGAACATCCTGTTGGATAATATGACCCATAGCGTCACTATTTATACAGATCATGGTGTTGTTGTACAAATTAACTATGTGACAAGGAAATTGCACTCTCATCATTTGTGATTAAATCACTATAAATGTATAAATCAAGAGAGGTCCATATGATTAGTTCCTGGATTGAGATGATATGAGACAGTATCAGTCCACGAAGGATTAATCATTAAATATCCCTAGCCGGAGTATTATCGAGACTGGACATCGATAATGCGGAATAGGCTAGTATTGCACTTGTGCGTGTTGTGAGGGCACAACGGCCATAGTTCTCATATATATAAGTATTGGATACTTATGCAAGTGCGATAGGAGGTCGGGTTTCACCGATGGTACGGGAAACAGCTTCGCTCTGGATAGACCCCTCGGAATCCCATTGGTATTATGACTATGTGTCTATGGGAGGCCGAAATCAAGGTAGGTGTGTATAGTCTTAACCTGAGACTTGCATCGCTAATACTTGCGATAATCGGTAGACTTTGGTCTTGGTGGTACAGGGCTTTAACCGGTTCTGTGTACACATTTCTGGGTTTTTCAGAGAGTCGTAGTGTATTGGGTGTGATGTCAAGACGGAAGTATCACTTCAGTTATATTGGAGATGATGTCACGCAGGATACGGTACCAGTGCTCTTAAGTGTTGCGCAACCAATCGGGATATTGTGACAGGTCATAATATCCGATTATAGAGGGACTATGTTACCAGACATCCGACATGTGCTTC
>SKCR01000497.1:0-29072 GCA_019454045.1 Zanthoxylum bungeanum | reverse complement strand
CGACCGCCTATTGGGGAATCGCCGGCCACCACGTTGCCGGCCTACTTTGGACGAAGCTGGCGGTGCTGGCGTGCACCGCCGGGGGTGGCCGGCTGGCATTGCGCCGGCTATACCTCTTATTCTCTCTCTCTCTCTCTCTCATTTTCTTCTCCTCCTCTTTCTTTTTTTTGTAATCATGAACAGTAAAGCCTCACATAAATATCATTCTTCCAGAAATTACAAAATTGCCCCCACTTAGAAGGGTATTTTTAAAAATCAGCTCTTTTGAAGCCATTCTAATACGAATTTCAAAAAGTATTCAACACAAAAGTTGTTCGTCTCGAAAAACTGAGTCTGATGGTTTAAGAATCAACTCAATTGGAGTTTGTTTGCTATCTTTATAGCCGAAATAAGAAACTTTCCCCGTATAGAATAATATACATAAATCGCATAAGCGATTCTTACATGTCACGCGATTTTCAATACATAAAATATCTATTTTGAAATATTTCGAGCTATATTTCAACACTTAAACTCTTTTTCTGCGATATAGTCTCTTTTGAGATCCGATTTGTAATACAAAATCCTTCCGGAATAGTTTTCGAATTTCTGGATGTTACATCAATACTTTCTTAAAATATGACAAGTTTCCTTTGCCCAAGATCAACTCTCTATTTGTTCATATCCGAGAAACCTACATCTTCTCAAAGTTTGATCTCAAGGTAGGATTTTGGCAATAAGGTATAAGCCCAGACGATAGGCCCAAAACAGCCTTTTGCATACAAAATACACACCCCAATGGAAAGTCAAGCCTTTTTACCCCAAGGTAGTGTTGGTGTTTGCTAAGGTCCCAAGATCATAAACAAGCATGAAATAAGTGTGAATACAAATCAACGAAGTTGCGGAATACTCACATCGATCGGTTGAGCGACGCTTTGACGAACAAAATGAACTTTCTGCCTACTGCATGCTCGGCAATCCACTGTCACAGCCCACTGCATTTTCGGTTTTTGATGTCATCTTCCAAGCTCCAAGCTTCATCAAACGATTCCCGGCTCATGAGTGGACTTCCCTATCACCTTCGCATGTCTCTCGGAGTTCTAGCTCTTGTGATTTTTTCCGTAAAAATCACCACTCTTGCTTCCCTAGCTCACGGTTTCTGCCCAACAAAAACCAGTAAAGAATTCGGTCCAAGACCGTGAAGGAGAGATTAAGGTGTTTTGGATCCAAAAAGAAAAGAGAGAGATGGAAATGTGTTGTCTAATTTTGGTAATTGATTTCCAAAACATATACCAAAATTTTTGCTTTAAAAAGTCAAACAATCAAAGCCTTAAATGCCAACCACCAACATCAATCAATCAATCCATCAATCAATCAAATCAAGTGACAAGTTGTCACATCACTCAAAGTGACTAATGATTTGACACTTGATGTGACTAGCGATTTGACGCTTGATTTGAGTTGTGTGTCGCACTCGAATTCGAAATGCGAATGCGCTCGCAAATAATCTCGAGCTCGGGTTCGCTAATTCCAATAAACGAATTTTTCGTTGCGTCGTAATTAAATGATTACGCCTAGCGAAATCACTATTCACGTCGCTAACGAATTAATTCTAAATTAATTTGTTCGCCCGAATTAAAATCTAATTTTAATTCCGAGTCGAAATCCAATTTCATTTAATAAATCAAATATATTAATTTATCTATTAATTCCAAATTAATCGTTATCTCTCTTTAATTGATATTTTATCCCAGATAAAATATCTTTGCAATTAATCCCAGATTAACTTTCTCCCTCTTCTAATTAATCCCAGATTAATTTAGAGTGCGAGTCATACGTCATCGGTGAATCTTCGGGAAGCGACCCAAGAGATCCCTGGATATGTTGGCAGCAAATTCGGTCGTTGGACTTCCGAACACACGTAAGTACCTCGTACTACGTTTATACTGATTCACAAGATAAGGTTGGCTTCTAGCAAAGCGCCATGCCTACCCAATTCTCCAGAAATATCCTTACAGGAATAAAGGATCTATATCAGGCGTAGTATACGTAGTATTGTGTATGTCGATCCAGTATCAGATGATCACGTGCTAGGTCTGGGGCTGGAATTGTGTCTGCCCCGTACGAAGCACATGTCGGATGTCTGGTAACTAGTCTCTATAATCGGATAAACATGACCTTGTCATTTTATCCCGATGACTGCAGTACTTAAGAGTACTAGTACAATATCCTACGCGACCATCATCCCCATATGACTGGAGTGACACTTCCATCTTGACATCACACCCAACACACTATGATTCTCAATATACCTAGCATAGGCGTACACAGAACCTGTTAAAGCCCTGGACGACCGCAACCAAAGTATATTGATTGTCGCAAGTATTAGCGGTGCAAGTCTCAGGTTAAGACCAAATACACCTACCCTGATTTCGGACTTCCATAGACACATAGTCATTCTACCAATGGAATTCCAAGGGGGTCTACCCAGAGCGAAGCTATTTCCCGTACCATCGGTAAAACACAACCTCCTATTACATTTGCATGAGTATCCTATACCCAAATATATGAGAACTATGTCGTTGTGCCCTCACAACGCGCACAAGTGTAATACTAGTCTCTTACATATTTATCGATGTCCGATCTCGATAATACTCTGACTAGGGATATTTAATGATTTATCCTTCGTGGACTGATACTTTCTCATATCATTCTCCTTCCAGGAACAAATCACAAAGACCTCTCATCATTTATACATCTAGGTGATCTAATCACAAATGATAAGAGTGTAATCTCATTTGTCACATAGTTAATTTGTACAACAACACCATGATCTGTACAAATAATGACTCTATGGGTCATAATTGTCCAACAATCTCCCACTTGGCCTATAGCCAGTGACTCGAGTGTCTTACACCCGAACTATGTACGGTTGGCTCAAAATTCTGAGAAGGTGCTTTCGTCAGCGGATTTGCATGATTATCATTTGATGTGATTTATTAGATCATCACATCGCCACGATGTATGATCCAAACGAATCAGATGAATAGTCGAAGTATATATCTGGATCGTTGATGAGACCATTAATTCATTAGCCTGCGCTGACTCCTAGCTCAGCTGCTAACAGAATTATATCTAATCTAATTAGATTTGTTAGCGACCCAGAAGGCTTCTATTGCTGCCTCAGCTGTAGCAATAACCCGCATTTGTTGTTTATTCGGTAACAGTATCTTGCTTGGAAGATTTCCAGCTCACTGTTCCGTTATTCAAACTTTGTAGTACCGTTTGTGACTTGTAGTCATTTTATCGGTTTAGGAAACTTGCAGTAGTGATCCCAGTCACTTCATGTTCTCATTCTCCATAGTGTAAGAATGTATCCTTAGTTCTATAAGAAACTAACGGATGTTCTTAACATCAATCCAATGACTATCACTTGGATTAGCCTGTTTGTGAATCCATATGCTCAAAGCGTATGAGACACCAGGTCGCGTACATTTTTCAATGTACGAGTTCTCGGAGAGTTTTCTCGAAAGTCAAGCTTTCACCGATTATTTTTATGGGAATATCATTTCCAAGAAATGACATATTGTTATCATTATTTTATAGGACATTTATTGTCAGTGCACTCCCACTTACCCTCTTATATACACAAGAATCATTTCGTTTTGAATTAAATCATAAATCATTATGATTACATCAAAACGATAATTCCAAGACCCTAACGCTTGCTTCAATCCAAACATGGATCGAATAACCCGCAAACCTTGTTTGCTAGTTTTGGTACGACAAAACCAACAGGATGTTGTAAACATCCTCCAAAAGGTTTCCTTTTCAGGAAAGCGATTTTCCCGTTAAGCTGACATATTTCACAAATGAAACATGCAGCGTTCGTAAGCATTATCCAAATGGATTTGCCATGGCAACAGGTAAAAGGTTGAATCGTAGTCAACACAATGTTGATAGCGATACCTATCAGCTAAAAGCCTAGCTTTATACGTTGGTATGTTGCCATCTATGTATGTCTTCCTTGAAGACTTATATAGTACCAATAGGCACAATGCCTTGCGGTACATCAACTAGTATCCAAACTTGGTTGATATACATGGAATCCATTTCGGATGTCATGGCATTTTGCCATAATAGGGAGTCGATACCTTGTATCACTTCCTCATACGTAGTCAGTTGGTATACCTCAATAAGATTGACATCTTTATGAGGTGAGATCAGAAACCATACCCCAGGTTATTTTCTGACTCTCTCCGACTTACGCGGTTCTTGTGTATTCGAAGATTAATGGAAATAGTTTCATCCTTGATGAACTGTTTTGTGTTCCATTAAGGATCGGTGCCAGGAATAGTATTACTCCGATTTTCATCGAGTTTTACTATCCTCCCACTTACCACTACATATCGGTATTCCTCTTAGGAAAACCGTATGGTGAGCAACAATTACATTGTTCTCTCGTGAGTTGTATAAGTACTATAATTTGGTATCCCTAGGATAACCTACAATTGGCACTTATCTAATTTGGGTTTTAGTTTGGTATCATCCAAACATATGCCTAGCATACCCAAATTTATAGGAATGAGAAACCTGGTTTCTTTCCCGTTCATATCTAATATGAAATCTGTCAAACAGATTTTATGGAACCTTATTCTAAATAAGTTCTGCACTGTTTATACTTATCCGTTGAAGGAAATAGTAGCTCAGAGCGACTCATGATTAACCTTATCATGTCCAACAAAATCGGTTACTCGTTCGGGCACATCGTCAAACTGACGTGTTCCGGGAGAGTCCTCATTGAAAGAATACTATACTCTTTCAAGTATATTAGAAACTTATTGCTTAAGTATTTTCCATTATGGTCTACCGTGATGGTTTAATACTTTAGCCGATCTGTTTGTCTATTTTCGTGTCGAAACTTAAAAGTTTCTGATTTGTGTTCTTCAAAAGACACATAACCATAACGCGATGTCACATCCGTAAAGGTCACAAAATATTCATATCCACCTCTAGCCTAGCTAGACATGAGCCCACTTGCTTCAGTATGAACTAGGGCTAACAGATCAGTGGCATTTACACTTTTACCAAGTAAATGTGTTATAGACACATTGCCCAATAAACTAGATTCGTAGACTTTATTTGAATAGAATCAAATCAGTCCTAGTATCCACTCTTCAAAAGTGTGGATATACGATTCTTGTTTAATTGTGTCCCTGAAAACAATGCCACTTTTGAGTTTCTTCTGATCAAATCAGTTTGAGCTGTTTGTTTGTCATGTTATATGTTGAGTTTTATTTATATTCAAAATATAAATTCTGTTATTCACATCTAATGTGTTTATCTTAATATCATCTTTATATAATAAAACACTTTAGTGTTCTAGAATATAAAGGTTCACCCGCAGCGGGTTAAACACTGATATGGATAATGTTTCTAGCCAAACTAGTTACATTATAACAGTTTCCAAATTTAGGTATCTACGGTTAAAACAGCGACTTTCGTCATGTTTTCAATTCGCAGATAA
The DNA here is from genome assembly GCA_019454045.1 of Zanthoxylum bungeanum. Taxonomy (NCBI): domain Eukaryota; kingdom Viridiplantae; phylum Streptophyta; class Magnoliopsida; order Sapindales; family Rutaceae; genus Zanthoxylum; species Zanthoxylum bungeanum. The sequence goes on along the minus strand of SKCR01000497.1, from coordinate 23,566 downwards.
ATCTCAATCGAAGTCAGTATCCTGCTCATAGCAGATTCTGAACATCAATGCATATATATGTACCACACTAAATATTTAAAATCCAATTTTAATATTAGTAGTGAACATAATGTTGACAAACATATTTGAAGTCAGAGCCTTGCCCGTCTTCAATTCCTTCATGTCTACTTTGTCCAAACGGCAGTCACGCTTCCGCGATCCCGTTTGCCACAATTAAGCAGACATTTTGGGATATGTCTTTATCTTCCTAGAAGATTATAATGATTTTGCCTTTGCCCTTTTCATATTCCAGAAGCCTTTCGCCAAGCCTCGGCCTTCTAGAATATTGAAGTAAGGTGTGCCTTGCGCTACTTGCCTTATTGCAAACTTTGACTTTGTCTCCTTGAGAATAGTCATTAACTCTCCAAGAGTTTAGTATTGCAATTTAGTACTTCTAAAATCTAAGTATAGATTTATGAAGATCCTTCAATTTCATTATCATACTTTAAGAAACTAATCCTTAGTTCTGATTCAGAAATTAAGAAGTCTACTGCGACAAGCTAAATGGATTAAGCACTTAAGTTATCATCATATAAATCTTCCTAAGATTATGCTATACTATTTGCTTAACTCCGGGCTTAGGCATAATATGTTATTTATTCAAATAAAGTAACTTATTTTTCCAGGACCATCCTGAAATTTATTCCCAATTTCAAAATTAAACCATTTAAATACATTTTCCCTAGGATTATGTTTTAAATGTCAATCTTTCAATTTTATCTTGATTCTTATAGTCCAACTATTTAATCAACGATTTAGGTACTATTTATTATAATAATTACAATAGTCCAACTATTTAATCAATTATAAATTAATAGATTAAAATCAATTATATTGATTACTATAATCCAATTATAAAATCAACTATAAATGAATAGTTTGAATATAGTCCAACTAAATTAAACAACATTTAAATATTAGTCCAACTAACATTTAATTTATTTGACAAATGATATTTGTTTGAGCGCGTATGGAAAGTAATTAAACGAATATTGCAAATTCAATTCTTGCCTCCCACTATTTTTTGGCGAGCCTCTAACCCTCTGTCGAGTACTCAGGAAACCGTGTTTCCTAGCGGGCTAGGATCCCATTAAATATCACACAATCTTGACTTTGGCCAACAAATTGTATGATAATTAACTAGGTAGATCTCTAAGAACGATTGGATCCAATCCAATTCCTAGATCCGGTAGGGGAACATCCAAGTCCGAAAAATATATCTTATATATGCCAATACATCCAATGTATTACCTAACCTTTTTCCTCTGAATCAACTAAGCCTTGGCTTGGCACAACAACTTAGTGATCCTAGTTAAGCGCGACCCATTGACCATGGAAAGCTTCGTAATCAATGTCGATGGACAAGAAGTGGTCTTGACTTTGGCCAACAAACCACGACTTGGACAAGACACTGATATGGAACAAAGCTCTCGTGATTCAAACACATCCTCGACGGACAAAGGCCTTAACTTTGGCCAACAAGCCAATGCCAGTCTCGGATCTTGAGTGAGAATCACTCAATGGAAGGAAAAATGCTTAATATTTTGCGAGGGCTTTTGGATTGTCAATTGGCAACCAATTTATTATCTTTGTTAAGGTATCATCATCATACACCCTTAAACATGCATTCTAAACACATAATAAAGCGCGTATAAATAAATAATAATGATATGCGGATGGATACTTTACACAATGATCCTAGATCAAGTCTCTCACTTTCTCTCTCTCGCTATCACATGTATCACTTCTACCCGTTACACTACACTTCTAAAGAAACCTCATTTACATTGAGGGGAATAGGTGAGAAGAGAATACAAAGAATATGGAGGTATAAGGCTAGACACGCATGTCCAATTAATAAATCAAATTTATTACAACAATTTCTAAAATTGTCCCACCCATCTAATATCCATCTGATATACATTATTCATGCATCGCAACCATGTATTCACACAAGCATGTTATCAATCAATCTAATACAATTAATTAATCTGATAATTAGTGACCATCCAATGTTCAAACAACGATTTGATTTTGCGCGGGTCAAACTCGTTTTGCGAATAAGTACTCAAAGTACGAATTCACGAATTAAATTAAACTTCATAATTAAATCCAATTCAATTTGTATTTAATTCTAATTCGTTATTTAATTCCAAATTAAATACTACACTTTTTAATAAACCTTTTACGACTTAAATTCCAAATTTAATCGTTACGGGTCTCAAAGCCCGATTAACGTCCAACGTCAATTTAATTAAAGTCCAATGGGCTTTTAATTAATTTCTTAAGGCGTGGACTTTTGGTCAACTCGGGTCAAACCGAATAACCAAAATCAAATCCGGAATTACCCCATAAGCCCAGAAATCAATTTTGGCCCATTAGGCCCAATTAAACTTTAAAGGTCCATTAAGTCGCATTTGGGCTTTATGGAAGCGGTTTTGGGCCCAATTGGATCCAATCCATTTGGCCTAAACCTAACTTAGTACAACCAAGCCCAATAAGCCCAATAACAACATTCAAAGTCCAATTTCCAAAATTAGGCTCAATTTAATTAAATTACAAAATCTAATTTCACATTTAATTAAACTAAAGTGTATAGCATTATTAATTACCCAAATCAATATTTCCAAAACACCAAATTTGTACAATTAGTCATGCTCATTAATATTAAATCATGTCCAACACAATTTAATTAAAATCAAACCCAATTTTACATGCTAAAGCTCTCGGCCAAGGGGAATTTTATGCCCAAATCAAATTCAATCCAATTAAATTCAATTCAACATTAAATCAATATCCCCAAATGATTTCCAACACATCCAATGATCAAAAAATCAAAATTCCAAGACAATTAGGGCTTCCAACCATTCGACCATCACAAAAATTTGGGGAAAAAAAATGATCCAATCATAATTTCTTCAAATTGATCTAATCAATCCTTAATTAAAACATATTTAAACATATTCATTCATCCAATTTCATAAATCATGCTCAAACACAATTTTACCCAAATTTTAAGCCCTAAATCAATTTCATGCTCAACCTTGCTCAAGATACCATTGTTGGTGTTTGCTAAGGTCCCAAGATCATAAACAAGCATGAAATAAGTGCGAATACAAATAATGAAGTTGCGGAATACTCACATCGATCGGTTGAGCGACGCTTTGACGAACAAAATGAAATTTCTGCCTACTGCATGCTCGGCAATCCACTGTCACAGCCCACTGCATTTTCGATTTTTGATGTCATCTTCCAAACTCCAAGCTTCGTCAAACGATTCCCGGCTCATGGGTGGACTTCCCTATCACCTTCGCATGTCTCTCGGAGTGATAGCTCTTGTGATTTTTACCAAAAAAATCACCACTCTTGCTTCCCTACCTCACGGTTTCTACCAAAAAAAAACCAGTGAAGAATTCGGTCCAAGACCGTGAAGGAGAGATGAAGGAGTTTTGGCTCCAAAAAGAAAAGAGAGAGTTGGAAATGTGTTGTCTAATTTTGGTAATTGATTTCCAAAACATATACCAAAATTTTGCTTTAAAAAGTCAAACAATTAAAGCCTTAAATGCCAACCACCAACATCAATCAATCAATCCATCAATCAATCAAATCAAGTGATAAGTTGTCACATCACTCAAAGTGACTAATGATTTGACGCTTGATTCGACTTGCGATTTGACGCTTGATTTGACTTACGTGCCGCACTCAAATTCGAAATGCGAATGCGCTCGCAAATAATCTCGGGCTCGAGTTCGCTAATTCCAAATTAACGAATTTTCTGTTGCATCGTAATTAAATGATTACGCCTAGTGAAATCACTATTCACGTCGCTAACGAATTAATTCTAAATTAATTCGTTCGCCCGAATTAAAATCTAATTTTACTTCCGTAGTAAATCCCAGATTAACTTTCTCTCTCTTCTAATTAATCCCATATTAATTTAGAGTGCGAGTCATACGTCATCGGTGAATCTTCGGGAAGCGACCCATGAGATCCCCGGATATGTTGGCAGCAAATTCGGTCGTCGGACTATCCGAACACGTAAGTACCTCGTACTACGTTTATATCGATTCACAAGAGAAGGTTGGCTTCTAGCAAAGCGCCATGCCTACCCAATTCTCCAGAAATATCCTTACAGGAATAAATGATCTATATCAGGCGTAGTATACGTAGTATTGTGTATGTCGATCCAGTATCGGATGATCATGTGCTAGGTCTGGGGCTGGAATTGTGTCTACCCCGTACGAAGCACATGTCGGATGTCTGGTAACTAGTCTCTATAATCGGATAAACATGACCTTGTCATTTTATCCTGATGACTGTAGTACTTAAGAGTACTAGTACCGTATCCTACGAGACCATCATCTCCATATGACTGGAGTGACACTTCCGTCTTGACATCACACCAACACACTATGATTCTCAATATACCCAGCATAGGCATACACAGAACCTGTTAAAGCCCTGGACGACCGCAACCAAAGTATATTGATTGTCGCAAGTATTAGCGGTGCAAGTCTCAGGTTAAGACCAAATACACCTACCCTGATTTCGGACTTCCATAGACACATAGTCATACTACCAATGGAATTCCGATGGGCTATCCAGAGTGAAGCTGTTTCCCGTACCATCGGTAAAACACAACCTCCTATTACACTTGCATGAGTATCCTATACCCAAATATATGAGAACTATGTCGTTGTGCCCTCACAACGCGCACAAGTATAATACTAGTCTTTTACGTATTTATCGATGTCCGATCTCGATAATACTCTGACTAGGGATATTTAATGATTTATCCTTCGTGGACTGATACTGTCTCATATCATTCTCCTTCCATGAACAAATCACAAGGACCTCTCATCATTTATACATCTATGTGATCTAATCAAAAATGATAAGAGTGCAATCTCCTTTGTCACATAGTTAATTTATACAACAACACCATGATCTGTACAAATAGTGACGCTATGGGTCATAATTATCCAACAGGTAGCACCATCACTATTTCAGAAGGCGATTACAAAGATATTCAAACCAATAATGCATCATACCCTGGGGTATATTGATGACTTGCTGCTTTTCTCTAAAGATGCTGAGTCACACCCCCAACTGTTATGTTAGTTCAAATATCTTGTTCAACAGTATGGAATCGTGCTTTCAGAGAGAAAAATCCAGATTGGAAAAGATTTCATATACTTTTTGGGAATGGTGTTCAAAGTTGGACATTACTGTCCAAGAAAGCATATTGCATAGGAACTTTTGAATTTCCCTGATGATAAATTCTCGAGGAAGCAACTTCAACAGTTCCTTATCAATTATCTTAAGGAGTTCTTAGCCAGTTGTCCAAAATGATTAAAAAGAATGCACCAGTATGGGGACCCGCACAGACTGAAGCAGTGCATAAATTAAAACAGATATGTCAAAATCCTCATGCTAAGATTCTCACCGGCGAACAACGTGTCTTGCAGACAGATGCAAACAATGATTATTGGGGAGCCATATTTAACATGAAGTCTCTCTATAAAAGAATTATGGATCATACTGCCATCGGAGATTCCCCATTTCTGATACACATCTTTATAACGTCTTATTCATCAAGAGATTTGAGAACAAAGTTCCAGTGAAACTTGCTGATCTTCATGCTCCTCACAAAGTACTGATTAGTCATAGTTATACTGCTCAACTATGGATGGCAACTGAAAGGGATTGTATATGATATGGCTCATATCTTCTTACGGAAGTAGCAGAAGATATAATGAATATAATCCCTACTAATTTTCTTACATGGAGTTCCATTGTCAACGATTTATGGGATGGCTTAGCCATTGGCTTGGGAAAATATGGAGATACTGCCATTCTCCATGAGGGACATGAGGCATACAACAACACTGTTTTCACTAACAGTCAAAAATTCTTCAAATTTTGTCCATGGAAGTTTGTTACACTTTTTGAACATGGATTTGTGAACGGGTTCGTTATTGGCCAAGATCCTCAACACCCTCATCGTAAGGGAATTAATGAAAATTTAATTGATGATCTTATTCCTCCTTTAGCTCAGGAGATAAGATGATGGTTAAGGAAGCATCAAAGTCTTACAATTTGGGTTGAAACTGTCAGTCCAGAATGGTCATATGATTATTCCTATGTCTATCCTCATATCCACTTAGTCCAGATAGTTCTATCTGTCCCATTGGAGATGGAAGATTGTATTCTAGCCAGAAAGACCAAAGATTAGAAAGAAACAACCTATTCACCATATAGATTGGCCCAACAGTTAACCTTCAAAGAATCACAACGAATAAGGGCAGTCTTAAAAGATTCCTTATGAAGAAGCATTGAAGCCAACACCATTGAAAAGAAATGACGTCTTTTTGTTACTCTCTAAGAAACAGAAAGATATATCATCCAATGGTATTTTAAACCAAAACATTGTGGAAATCTTGCTTCCAGCATTATTCATGGTGAAATACCTATGTCCACAGAAGCCAAAGAAATTTGGGATGAAGGTCAGTATGAAGATGATCTTGTTAACATGAGATCTCCTTGAGATCCGTTCTTGGTCTTTATGATTGTTGTTTTGTGTCAATAATTCATTCTTTAGATAGCATGATTGTTTGCTTTTGTCAGTATCATGCTTTAGTATCTTTTTCTTTTACTTTGTAAAAGTAGATTCCTCTAGCTTTAGCTTTAGTTTTTGTTAAAAGAGTAATTATGTGTTTGTTTTATTCCTTTGGTGCAGGATCATGTCCCGCCAAAGATGTTTTGTGTTTCCTCTCTTCCGCCTAGATAAGGAGAGAGGTTTTCTTTTGTAAGTCAGGCTTGGTTTTTCATTTTCGGTAATCAATAAACTATTAAGTTTGTCTATCTCTCATGTCTTGCTAAGTAACTCTTAGGTTCTCTCTTAAAACACGAGGGAGTCTTCTTATTCCTCCTCCAGTGGTGTTCACCTCCATCAATCTCTATGAGTATGCTCTTCACTCGCCACTTTGTGGATCTTGTGAAACAGAAAATAGTGATAATCTATTCCTCGATCCTAATCTTAGGTGGTCTCCTCTGTGAGTCCCGCTCATCCAAAGTTTTGGCGCCGAGGTCAGGTAGTGCCGTTTAGCCATTTAATGGATAGTAAGGACGTAGCAGAGAACTATTAACATCCCCGTACCATACTTGACCTATAATCATCCCTGTGTTAGAGGTACATACCAAAGATCCTCCAATGCTCAAGTCAATAAACGTGTTTGATTGTTATTTTATCTTGGTAAATATGGGTTAAAATTGTCTCTTAATTAATTTTTTTGTCTGTTTTTTTAGTGGTAATGAACAGTGGCGGTGCCACTTAGGGTCCAGGAGGGGCTTCAGCCCCTGCTTGGGCGAAGAAAAAAAAATATTTATATTTTTTATAAATAAATTATTATTATTTGATTTAACATAAAATATCCTTCTAAATTTCAAAACTTTAAAATATCAAATCTTAAAGTAAAATATTTTTATTTTCTAATTTTTATTTTTTGTTAATTTTCTTGGTCACCACTTTAAATCAATCAACCCACTATTCAGCCAGAGGGGTCCCAAATTTTATCCAAAATCTAAACAAAATGTTTAATTTTATGTGTAATGACTTTTTCTACTTTTTATTGTTTATGAATAGGGGTCTCGTTTCAGGAACTCCCCTATGTCATCTCAAAATTTAGGACAACTCATGAAGCCCTTGATTTAGCCCTGTTGAAATTTTTTCTAAATATGGTGTATATATATATATATATATATATATATATGGAATGAAATGATAAAATCCTTTTGTTAAAAGACTAAACCTTTGGGTTTAAAGGAAATAATATGTTTTTTAATGGAAAGAAGATAACCTTTAGGTGAAAGGACCCCATCGAAGATTATAACCCTTCAAGAATTGCCTTCATTAACAAAATGATGTGTTTTCAAAGGCAAACGTCCATATCTATAAAAATGAGTGCTTGAATTCATTTTTTGATCATCCAAAAGAATCTAAAAACATTCATTCTAAAAAAATCTGAAATATAGAAAGAGTTTTCCTCTCCCCATTTTCAAGTTCAAGTTCTTGGAGAAATGAGTGTCCCTTCAACATGAGCAACCAAGTTTATTATGAGAGAACGTTAGCCACAAGCCCACAAGTAATTCGTTGAGCACCGACGCAGGCTAATAAGTTCTTAAGGTCAGAGACAACTCAACTTGATTCTCATTTATCATCTTCTAAATAAATTTTCAGGTTTTTCTAAGTTTCAATATTTATGTTTTATTAAATGTATCACATTAAAAATTTGTTTGAAAGTTACATGTTAAAATTGATTAATAACACATTATAAATAACAAGCCCCTCCTGAATCAAATTTTTGGCTCCGCCAAATGAATAGAGTCCTGCTTGATAATAATTTTTTCCCCCTCTTTATGCCTTGAGTTCTATTTTATACTATGTGAAATTCCATGTTGGATCTTAATATTTGACTCTGAATATACTCATGACACGTGGTTGTGAGGTGAATTTATTCTTTTCAAGTGTCATGTGTGGACATGTGTCTTACCAGTTAATTGCATATTTAAATAAGTGGGTTAATGTCAGATTATATGTAATTAGTGATTAATGAGCTCCAGAGAGTTACAATTGCGGTTGCAGATTGTATTTATAAGAAGCACAATTCCACTATAAAGCTTGCCCTGGAAAGATGCATTTTTGTGATAACACATGGCACTACAGATGTAAGCGTATTTATGAACACCTAGACATCAGATATTTTTTTTACCTAATATCTTTTAAATAAGTTACTTAGCATTCCACCTTAACTATTGATATGTTGGTTCTAAGAAAAGTTTATGAGCTAAAAATATAATGCTTGCGGTAGCCCTCAACTAATGAGTTATCTTTCGAGTCCTTTCAAAGCTTTTGTATAATATTAGATCTAAAATCATACACCTGTAGGTTTCACTGTATTTTTCCAAGTGACAAGGATCAGACAAATAGACAGTCATTTGCACGCGATATGGAGGGTTTGTTAAAGAGATTATTCATATCGAGTGAGATATATAGATACTCTGATACTGGGATAGAAGTATAATTAGCCTAAGTTAACTTCTAACATTTTATTTAGAAAAAAAGGGTGGAATCTCCCCAACGTTTTTGATAACCCCCACTTTTGAAGGAGGAAAATTGTAGTTACTGAAGCGTGTTGGGAACTCTCACTACGGATATAATTATCTGTTTTGGGTGTTTTATCTACGAAGGACAATTAGTCTCACGTGATTTATTCCTATAGTAAACCTTTCCCAAATGGGAAACTCTCATATTTGTCAAATAAATATATAGTATCGCATGTGAAAGAGGTTTCTTATGGGAACAAATTTGTGTGAGACCAAATGTTCTCCGAAGTAAAACCTCCTAAAATAGATAATTGTGCCCGTAATGAGGGTGTGCAAAGTATCACTTTCAGTGATAAAATTAAACTAAGAAAACAATGTTAGATAGTTAGTAATTTAGTTATGAGAAAAGAAGAGAAGATAAATGAATCCCACATCTAAAAGCTACAAAAGAAAATAAGTGTTTAAATACATTTATTGCACAAATTTGATTCAAATTGATTGGTGGAATTTTGGAGGGAAATATAAATTTGGCTATAAATTAAATACTATATATATAGTTAAAGATGAACACTTGGACACTTAATCATTTTTTATGATTTTCGAAAATTTAATGGTTTTTATTTTTTTTTGAATTTCTGTTAAATATAACAGTTTGATTTGGGAAAGGAAGTGTTCCTTGCCAACAGGTTATTTCAAATAAAAGATGTCTATTGCCAAATGGTACTTGAGGTATATAAATACCTGTAAAACTCCATAATTCGATATATCAGAAAATCATTCTCTTTTTCTCTAAATTTCTTAAACGTTTTTGGGGAAATTTCAGATTTACTATCTTGAATTCTGGTTAGGTTTTGTAGACACCATGGAGGGATGCTGCCATAAACCCATCAACACTTATAGTGGGGGTATTAATTCCTTAAAGATAGTAATTACACTATCAAATCCAATTTTTCATATTCTGTAATTTACTTCTGTTTTAATTTTTTTCCTAACAAACAATACTTACTAACTAATGAAAAAATCAAACGAACCACCATAAACACCTAACTAAACAGTGCAAGCTTACCTCAGTCTAATGTAAGGAATTTGCTTTGCGACTGTACGAAAATGACCCTTATGTTCCAAATATAAAGATTAAAACTCCATCCAAATTCCATTATGTCCACCCGATCCCATTTGTGTAAAACCAGTAGGAACATTACGTTAAAGAACCGTATCTTTAATAGTAAAGTTAAAAAAAAATTAATAAATGATCTCGCTCTCGCTAGGTGTTATTGAAAATAAAAAGCATTATAACAAAACAAAAAGAAAAAAATCAAATAAAAACTACTACAATACCACTAAAGATAGAGAGATTAAATTTCTGAGATGCTATTCTATATGTTGTTAACAAGGTTAGTGTGGAAGTCTTCCTTTACCCTTTTCTCTCTGAGGATTTAGGGTAGTGTGGAAGTAGATCTAGGATCTCTGTGGTCCTTGTTTAATCTCTCTTAATGTGAGTTTTGTCTTTGCACAATCCCTCATTGATGAGACTTGAGAGCTTTATTTTGAATATAGTGTGGTTGTTTGCGTCCTTTAGTTTAGCTCAACGCTGTGAGAGCCTTTTATATATATGTTCGTGCTTGTTAGTCCCAAACAACTAGCGTCTTTGTTTGTTCAAACACTCTCATATATATATATATACGGATACAAAAAGTTCTTGTAAAGATTATGTGGCTCTTTGTCTCTTCAAGAAGAAAAAAGTGTTGGGAACCTAGGACATCATTTATCTCCACATTGGTATGACCACTTTGGGCTTAAGCCCTCATGGATTTGCTCTTGGGCTATACCCAAAAGGCCTCATACCAATGGAGATATTGTCCATACTTATAAACCCATGATCCTCCCCACTTCTAGCCAATGTGGGACTTTGTTTGCACCCAACAATCCTCCCCTCGAACAAAGGACCACCGAGCCTCCCCTCAAACGATCATCCATCCGTCCACTCCATGAAGATCAGAGCACACCGCCTATCTAACTGAGCACTCACGGATCACGATCGGGGCTCACCACCTTTTTGTTCGGTATTCCGAGGATTCATCCACATGGCTAACTCCGGGGCATGACTCTGATACCACTGTTGGGAACCTAGGACATCACTTATCTCCACATTGGTATGATATTGTCCACTTTGGGCTTAAGCCCTCATGGATTTGCTCTTGGGCTATACCCAAAAGGCCTCATACCAATGGAGATATTGTCCATACTTATAAACCCATGATCCTCCCCACTTCTAGCCAATGTGGGACTTTGTTTGCACCCAACAAAAAGAGATATGGTCAGTCTCCCTGGGCAAGTGCAGGAAGAGGGGGAAGGGATGATGTCGTGTTGCCTTGTGAGGAAAGTATTGACAATGAAGCTGATTAATAGAGAAGCTTTCAAAATAACAAAGCAGCAGGCTTGGAGACCAGTTCATGGGGTAAAAGTTGAAAGCTTGAGCTAAAATAAATTCCTTTTCCAGTTCTTTAATGATGGGGATCGAAGAAGGATATTGAAAGGGGGACCATGGCATTTTGAAAATTCATTGGTTGTGCTATCACCTGTAACAGGTATTGGAGAAATTACAAAACAGAAGTTCTAGAAGGTGTCTATTGTTAGGAGATCGTGGGGGTAAAGCTGACATGTAAGAAAAGTGAAATTGAGAATAATTGTTAGTTCATGAGGCTTTACCTACCATATAACAGTACAATAATAATTAAGAGGTGGCATAACCTACCATAAATCTTAATAATAAAATAAAGTAATGAGATATAAATTTATCGTGGTAAAACCCTCTATATGAGGGAAACATTCATGGGCAAATGTAGAAAGCTTTCATTATAGTGGAAATAATTTTACAACTTCTCTCTATACATAAGAAGTGAACAATCTCACACTCTCTTAGAATAGGAGAACTACAACTCTCTTACAAACTCTTAATAAGAAACTATATTTTCTCTCTTAGAATACAAATGATTTGGTTGAGAATGAAATGAAGAAAATAATGAAATGAAACTTCTATTTATACGCATGAGATTCACTGTAAAAATAGTGAATTTTAATTTTTTTATTATTTTCTTTTAAGCATGTGGGACCCACCCATAAATTTAATATATTTTTTCTTAATCATTTGCCCCTTTCGGTGCAATGATTAATAATGCTCCCACTTTGAAACTTGATTGAAAACCAATCAGTTTCCACACAATCCATTCTACTTTACCGTCTTCAAGCTGCTTACGTTTCTGCTAAGCCATAAGAGGATCTACACCATACAAACTTGTCTGTATTGATAGACTTGGCCATTACGTCTACAAGGTTCTCATTGGTGTGTACCTTCAATAAGTCCACATTGTCTTCTTCCACTACTTCACGAACAAAATGGTATTTTACCGCTATATGCTTTATTCTTGAATAAAAGGCTGGATTCTTTGCAATATACAAAACATTCTGACTGTCATTAAACAATGAAATCTTCTCTTGTTTGTGCCCGAACTTATCCAATAACCTTTGAAACCAAATAACTTCCTTGCAAGCTTGTGTAGCTGCCATATATTCAGCTTCTGTTGTAGACAAAGCCACAACACTCTGTAACTTGGATACCCAGCTCACTGCTCATTCTGCAAGTACAAACACATAACTTGTAGTGGATTTTATCTTATCAAGATCTCCTACAAAATCTGAACCCACGTAGCCCATGACAACTAATTCTGATCCTCCATAACATAACGCAGCATCTGAGGTTCCTTTCATATATCTAAGGATCCTCTTAACAGCATTCCAATGCTCTCTACCAGGATTCACCATAAAATGACTAACTGCTCCCACTGCTTGTGCAATGTCTGGTCCAGTACAAATCATATCGTACATTAAGCTTCCCACTGTTGATGCATACGACACTCGAGACATCTCATTCCTCTCAGCTTCATTGCTAGGATACATAAAAGAATATAATTTGAAATTAACAAGAAGTGGGGTAGAAATTGGCTTACAATCTTCTATGTCGAACCGCCATAAGATTTTATTCAAGTAATTTTTCTGAGAAAGATAAATCTTATGTTACTTCTGTCTCGGTGTATTTGCATCCCTAGAATCTTGTTTGCTGGTCCAAGATCCTTCATGTCAAACTCCCTAACTAACTGTGTCTTTAATTCTAGGACTCGATCTTTGTTAGGGTCTGCTACTAACATGTCGTCCACATACAACATCAAAATAATAAAGTCATTATTTTCAAACCTCTTGTAATACGTAAAATGGTATGAACTGAGTCTGTTGTACCCAAGGCAAATAATGAAGGAATCAAATCTCTTATACCAACATCTCAGCGCTTGTTTGAGACCGTATAGAGATTTGTTCAACCTGCAAACCAATTTCTCATTGCCTATTTCAGCAAAACCTTCTGGTTGGAGCATATAAATTTCTTTTTCAAGTTCTCCATGAAGAAATACAGTTTTCAAATCTAACTGTTCCAGATGTAGGTCAAAAGTAGCACACATAACCATAACTACTCTGACTGTTGTAAGTCGAACCACCAGAGAATATATATTGTTGAAATCAATCAATTCTTTCTGAGCATATCATTTCCCCACCAATCGTGCACGATATCGTTCCATTGATCATTGCTATTTCGTTTGATCTTGTAGACCCATTTGTTACCAATGGCTTTTCTTCCATGTGGTAATGGTACTAGATCCCATATATTGTTTCTATGCAAAGCTTCTATTTCTTCTTGCATTGCTGTTATCCACAAAAGATGCATTTACATAATTTGTAGCTTCATGGAAAGTTGATGGCTCTCCATCTTCTGTTAGTAGACAATATATAATGTTACTCTCCGTAACATACTCTGAATGCCAACCTAGAGGTCTTCTCTCTCGATTTGATCGACGGACTTCAGAAGCTTCAAACTCAATTGGTTCTGGTACCTTATGCTATGGTTCTGCTTCAAAAGAATATGAATTTTCTTGTTTTGGATTATTTTCCACCAGTACTGTTCTAGTCTATGTACTTTCTTTTGAAGTGCTATCATTTCATTCTTTCTGCAGTTGATCTTCTGCAAATATCACATCCCTACTGATGATGATCTTGTGGGTTAGTGGGATCTCACAAGCGATACCCATTTGCTCAATCAGCATAACCCAAGAAAATATATTTTCTAGATTTTGGATCCAGTTTTGTTCTTTCTTGAGCGTTGTACATCACGTATACAAAACAACTAAAAATGTGAAGAGATGAGTAATCAGTTGGTTTTCCGCTCCACATCTCCATCGGTGTCTTCAAATCATTGGCATTTGATGCAGATCTATTTACAACACAACATGATGTATGAACTGCTCCTGCCTAAAAGTATTTTGGTAGACTAGCTGTTCTGAGCATAGCTCTTACTTTTTCCAACAACGTTTTATTCATCATTTCTGTCACACTATTTTTTTGAGGAGTGTATGGTGTATTAGTTTACCTTTTAATGCATTCTTACTGACAATATGCATCAAAATCCTTGCTGCAATATTCTTATCTATTATTTGTCTTTAAACACTTGATTCTTTTTCCATTTTCTACTTCAATTTGTGCTTTGAAGTTTTTGAAAACTAACATGACATCTGACTTGTTTTTTATCAGGTACACCCTATATCTTCTAGAAAAGTCATCAATAAATGATACAAAATATTTTACTTTCCCCAGAGATTGAACCGGTGCTTCCTAAATATAAGAGTGAATCAATTTCTAAAATAGTTTTACTCCGGGCACTTGACTTGCTGAATTTTAATCTATTTTGCTTACTTGTAACACAATACTCACAAAACGGCAGACTAACTGGTTTCAAACCTGGGAGTAGCTTCTGATTGACGAGAATATTCATTCCATGTTCTGACATATGGCATAGTTTCTGATGCCACAACATATAAGCTTCTTCTCCAGAATCCAGTGATGCCACCAATGTTGTTGCTTCATGAATCGAGTCTCCCAAGAGAATATACAAGTTTGCTGAGATCTTTTCAGCTTTCAAGACTGTAAGTGCTCCTTTCACCATTTTTAATATCCCATTTTCAACAACGATCTTGTATCCAAGGTCATCTAACTGTCTAACTGACAAAAGATTTTCTTCATTCCCATAACATGTCAAAACTTTTGTACAGTGCAGATAGTACCATTGCACATCTTTATTTTGATGGCTCCGATCCCATTAATTTTCAAGGCATGATCATTGCCTAGAAAAACCGATCATCCGGAGACAGGTTCATAATGACAGAACTATTCTCTCCTAGAGGTCATGTGCCATGTTGCTGCAGAATCAATCAACCATGCATCACTTAACTGTTTTCTTCTATCATTGGACACCATTGCTACTTCACTCTAAAGTACGCCACCTTTTTCAGAAGTACTTGCAACACATCCCTGAGATTTTGTTGCAACATGAGCTTTTTCTGCACCATTATTCATATTCTAATAATCTTTCTTGACATGTCATTTCTTGCCACAGTTATAGTATTTAACATTCTTCTTAATTTTTGATTTCGATCTACCATGGTTTTAACTCCCACTTGAACCACGTTCGGTTGATCTCCCTCTTGTCGTCGCCAATACTTCTACTTATTGCGAACTAGATGACCTGTCTTCCTTAGTTTTGCGCCTAGACACTTCTTCCAGAGTAGCAGCTGTAACTTCGTTAAAGACTAGATTACTAATGACAACATTACTTGTCAAGTTGATGATAAGTTGATCATACGAATCAGACATAGTTTGAAGTTGCATATATGCACGTTCATTTGTTGATATACTATAATCCAACACAATGAGTTGGGAAAATAATGTATTCAAGTTGTTGATGTGATCTGTCATGGATGTGGACTCACTCATTCGAAGAGTATAAGGTCTCATCTTCAAGAAGATCTTGTTGTGTAGTGACTTGACCTCGTACAATTTGGTAAGTGTATCCCAAATCTCTTTTCCAGTCCTCTTCTCTGCAACACAGGATAACACAAATCTGCTAAGGTTAGATGCAAATTGCCTACATCGTTGTCATCCATATACTTCCATTTTTCATCAGTTATTCCATCTGGTCTCTCTCCAATTGCCACCAAGCAATTGTCTTTTCTCAAGGTTGCTTTTATTTTAAGTTTCCATAGGGAAAAATTGCTCCCGTTGAACTTCTCAATTTTGAACTTTCTCGTCATGTTTCTGATGACAATCAACTTCTCACTTGAACCGGATTTTTTACTATTTCACCATGAATAGAATCATATACGTGAATAGTACCATATATGTGAATGTACTATATACGTGAATAATAACCCTGAACCTCAAGCGTTGATACCACTGTTTGGGATCATTGGCTGAAGTTGGCACTAGGCATGACAAGCAGACCCGGACCCGGCCCCGGTCCAGTTAGACCTGGATCTATAAAAAAAATTTGTGGATCTGAGTCTTTATTTTGAAGTCCCGCATTTAACCGGGTCCGGGTGGTTCCGCATCCGGGTACCCGGGACCCGGTTAAATAAAAAAAAAAACAAATTAAGTTAACCCTAAATGGCTAAATCCCTCTCAAATCAAAACGCAAAATCCCTAACCCACACCACTACCAATCTTCTTCAGTTCGTTTTCACTCTTCAGTTCATCTTCTTCAATCTTATTCAGTTCATCTTCTTCAATCTTCTTCAGTTCTCCACTTCTCCACGACCATGATCACGACTCATGCAGTCACGCTCTCGGCTTGCCTCTCCTCACTCAGTCACTCACCTCGGCCGGTGTCTCACCTCTCACTCTCTCAGCTTGTCAGCGACCAGCCGCAGCCACCATCTTCAGTCTTCACGCACAACAGCACAAACACCATCTTCACCGCCACCAGTTCCCCAGCCAAAAACTGATTGTTGATGTAAGTACTCCTCGCCTTTCATTTAATATTATGTTCGGTTATTTGATTAGTTTTTTTAGTGTGAATCAATTTAATGTGGAAGATATTTTTTATTTTGGTTGAAAATTTTGACTCTGTTTCTGATTAAGTGCCGATTATCAGTTTTTTTTCCTGTTAATTTTTCTTTTATTGTTTTATTTATTTAATTATTTATTTTTTTATTAATTAAACGTTTGCTAATGAATATTTCATTTTCCTTTCCACGTTTTATTATATTTTTCTCATAATTTTCTTTTATTACTTAAAAAAGAAAATTGTTTGATTGATATGTGTATTTATTCTGGATTAAAAAAGAAAATGTCAATTTTAGCTTACTGATATTTTATTTTAGCTTCAGCTTGCCTTGCAGTAGTAGATGGGTGAAGATGAGTAAGGGAGGTCCGGAAGGATATTGGGCAATATATCTGAAAATACTGTTGATGAAATGGAACTAAGTCAACGAACAGAAGATGATGTCAATATTGTTGACATTTAGCAGGATTCGGCAGCATATGTAGAAAGTCAAAGTAGTTGTGGACGTGGTCATGGCCCTGATAATTTAATTGGCAATCGACGAAAGAGAGATAATGAAGATATTGAGGCCGCAGAGGGTTCATCGAAATAGTATGGCAGTAGCAGTAGAAGGCTAACTTCAAATATATGGAACCATTTTAAAAGGCAAAAAAATGATGGTGGAGAGATTGATGCTATATGCAACTATTGTGGAAAACTGTTGACAGGAAAATATTCTAGTTGGACTTCACACTTGAAGAAACATTATTAGTGTTGTTTAAGAAAGACTTTCAGGGATGTCAACCAAATGCATTTACCATATACGACTAAACGGGATGAAACTACTTCATTGGAAAATATTGGCCAGCCAAAATGTGATATGATTGCGGTGAGGATTTCAATTGCAAGAATGATTAGCTTTCACGAGCTTCCACATTGTTAGAGTTGCTTCAACCAATAATTGAAACAATAAGTAGGAACACTATAAAGAATGAAATTTTGAAGCTTTATGAACTCGAGAAGTCAAGGATAATCAGTTCATTAGAATCTTGTGAGAGTAGAATAGCAATTACTACAGATATGTGGACTGCTAGTAATCAGAAAAAAGGATGTATGGTTGTTACAACACATTATATTGACAACTTATGGGTGCTACGAATTCGTATCATAAGGTAACATCTTCTTATTTGTATTTTATATATTTAAATATAAATACATTTTAATTATTTAAATAACATAATTTGTTTGCTTTATAAGGTTTATATATGTGTCTACTCCATATACCGGTGAAATGATGTGTAATGTGTTGCACAAGTGTTTGATGGATTGGAATATTGATAGGAAGTTGTCAACTTTGACTGTAGACAATTGTTCTGCTAATGATTCTATGATTGACATGTTACTTGATAAATTGTCACAAAATTCATTGATTATGGGTGGGAAAATTTTTCACATGCGTTGTTGTGCCCATATCTTGAATTTAATAGTGAAAGATGGAATGTCTGTAATGGAAAAAGGTGTTGAAAAGATAAGAGATTCAGTGCTTTATTGGACAGCTACACCTGGAAGAGTTGAAAAATTTGAAGCTCCAGTGCGTCAATTAGATTTTAAGGAGACAAATAAATTAGTTTTAGATTGTAAAACTCGTTGGAATTCAACTTTTTTAATGTTAAGTAATGCTTCCTTGTATAAAGATGCATTTGTTCGGTTGAAGGAACGTGATAAAAATTATAAATGTTTGCCATGTGAGTCAGACTGAGAGTTAACAAAGATTATGTGTGAGCATTTGAAGGTGTTTTCTAAGTTGACAGAAATTTTTTCAGGAACTAGATATCCCACCTCAAATTTATTTTTTCCTAAGATATGTGAAATTAGATTATCAATGAATTTATGGGAGAAATCACATATTGAAGGGATTAGGAAAATGGCTACTAAAATGGTGTCAAAGTATGAGAAGTATTGGGAAGTTATTCATGGAGTGATGGCTATAGGGAACATACTAGATCATAGGTTTAAGAAGTTAATGATTCACTTCTTTTTCCTTAAGATTTATGGAGACACATCTTCATATCATATTGATAGAGTATTTAAGATTTTCTCTGATTTGGTGCATGAATATGAGGCAAAGCATGCAGTGGCCGTGGATTAAGTTAGATGAGGTGCCTTAGGAATTGGTAGTTCTCGATCTGGTTCAACAACACAATCTACTGTTTTGATGGATGAGAGTATAGCTGGGGAGTGGGACTCATTTATCTCCCAAGAAATTAACTATAAGCAATCTAAATCTGAGTTGGAGACTTACTTAGATGAGGGTGTTTTACCTCCGACTAGCAATTTTGATATTTTGTCATGGTGGAGTAATAACAAGGGCAAATATCCTGTATTTGCTGAGATTGCTAGGGATTTTTTGGCTATTCCTGTTTCTACTGTGGCTTCTAAGTCCGCTTTTAGCACTGGAGGTAGGCATTTGAGTCCTCATCGTAGTAGACTTCATCCAGATACTATGGAGGCGTTGGTGTGTACTCAAAATTGGTTGTGGAGTGATATACGAGGTAATAAACTACTTGTTTATTGTAAAATTCATATGCATTAAGATTTTATATTAAAACTAACATTACTTTAATCTCTATTTACTATTGTTAGGTCGTGAAATGCTTGAAGATATTGAAGTTGACGAACATATAATTAATACTTCATAAATGATTGATCCCGATGACTTGAAGAATGACGATTGATCCCGATGACTTGAAGTTGTGTTGAATTTGTAGTTTGTTTATTTCATGTCATGTTTCATGTTAAAAGTTCAAACTTAAGTTGTGTACTTGTGTTGAAAGTTCATCTTATATTATGTACTTATGTATGAAACTTTTAGTTATGTTATGTACTTGTGTTGTGTTGAAGTTTTTTCCTTGTAGTTTGTTTATGATATGTAATGTACTTGTGTTGAAACTTGAAGTTCAAACTTAAGTATTTTTATGTGTTTTTTAATTTCTAATTCAAACTTATCACAAATCTAATATGTATTCAAACTTGTTGTGATATTGTTAATACATAGTATTGAATAGTGGAGCTTAAAAAAAGAAAAAAAAGAAAAAAAAACAGTGGAGGAGTTGCCGATCCCGGTCCGGATCCGGGTATACCTGGGTCCGGACCCGGATGCATTTTACTGGGTCCACATCCGGACCCGGTTCCCCTGAAGAGCGTGCGGATCCGGAAATTGCCATCCCTAGCTGGCACGCAAGTAAAGTGAAATTGAGAATAATTGTTAGTTCATGAGGCTTTTCCTACCATATAACAGTACAATAATAATTAGGAGGCTTAGCCTACCATAAATCTTAACAATAAAATAAAGAAATGAGACACAAATTTAATGTGGTAAAACCCTCTATGTGATGGAAACATTCACGGGCAAATGTAGAAGGATTTCACTATAGTGGAAATAATTTTACAACTTCTCTCTAAACACAAGGAGTTAACAATCTCACACTCTCTTATAATAGGAGAACTACAACTCTCTCACAAACTCTTAAGAAGAAACTATATTTTTCTCTCTTAGAATACATATGATTTGGTTGAGAATGAAATAAAGAAAATAATGAAATGAAGCCTCTATTTATAGGCATGAGATTCACTGTGTAAATAGTAAATTTTAATCTTATTATTATTTTTTAAAGCATGTGGGACCTACCCGCAAATTTATTATATTTTTTCTTAATCATTTGCACCTTTCGATGTAACGATTAACACCTATATGGATCCAAATGCACAATGTTCCAGTTCTTTGTATGAATGAAAATACAGCACATTTCCTGGGAAGCCAAGTTAGAAAAGTGGGCGAGATTGTTATGGGGATTTCTGGCAGCTGTGTAGTGACGTTTATGAAAGTAAAGATGCATCTATAAATGAATAAACCTTTAAAGAAATGTATTTATCTGGAGAACAATGCAGAGAGAACGAACACAATCATTCCAATTCATTATAAGATAATTCCTGAATTTTGCTCTCAATGTGGGTTGTTAGGTGCAATGACAGACATGAAAGTGAAGGGGAGGGTGAGCATGGATGTGGGCAATATCATGGAGATTGGTGTATGGGCGGATCCGAATTCCTTAGGTTGGACTAGAGCCTCGTGTAGTGGAAACTGGTCATACAAGCAGATAGAGAGCATAAATATATTTTTTTAAATAATTAAATGAGTAACTATATTCCATTTCGGGTCTCCAAAGGAAAAAATTCGGGTTGAATCATAGTTCAGAGTTCCAAAACAGAAAAACGGGTTTCAACATGCATCATGTACGCGGGCTACAGTGTGTGCCAATTGACAGTGCGCGTCTGCGCACCGTACGCGCCTGTTTTTAAACATTTTTTTCGTTGTAAATGTATCACAATGCTGATACTTAGGGTTTTTTAACCCAATACACTTCCAATCTTTCCCAAATAATTTCAATCACCCAAAATCTAATTTTTAACATCAAAATCAACATCAACACATTTTAAAGAACAAAATCATATTTTTCAAAATATCAAATATTTTTTAAAAAATATAAATATATTCAAAATACATATATGCAAAAATTTTGAATTTAAAATACAAATCAAATAAGAATCCCACAAAGAAATAACCATTGAATAATTATTGGTCACTTAAATGTGGTCAAGTGATTTTAAAATGGTAACAATATTTCTAAACTATTTATTTAGAGTTTAAAACTCCAATTTTTATGTTTCATGTCTAACGTACACAAAACTTAACCCAATCACAATCAAATTGTGTTTATATGCTTCTTAAGCAACTATACACAAATCGTTTGACCTTATTTCAACTTTAAGATATGTTATTATGCATCAAATACATAATGCCCCCAAGGTCGGATCGGTGTCCCGCTCAGCGGAAGTGAGTCTAACCTAAGGATATCGGGTATATGTGTATTTTAAAATATTTTAATGAAAACTACATTCTGATACGAGTTCGTAGGAAAAACGGGGACCAAATCGGAGTCCGGAAACTCCAGAACGGAGAAAATGAAGTTTCAGTGTTCGTCAGCCCTAGAGTCGCAATGCGCTGGATGAGAGTCGAGACGCTCCAAAGTGCGAGAGCAACTCCAAGAATTGAATATCTCAGCATCGCGACATAGAAGGATGGGAGTCACAACGCTCCTAGGTTTGATGCTTAGTGTCGCGACGCTGGAGGGTCATAGTCGAGACGCTCACTTGGGCAGTGAGCAATTTCAACCTTTAAATCAATCCTAAACACTTCCAATTTTTTCCTATCATTTCAACACACCTTAAAACCAATTTTAACATTAAAAATCAACCACAACACATGTTATACAACTAACATATATGTATTCTAAATACTTATATGCATTTGTTTGAATCTAAACATAAATCCATTTTAGAATACCAATAAGAAATGTCTCATGAACAATTCTAGTTCACCCAAAGGTGGTCAAGTGATTCTAGAATGGTAGCCATACCTCTAAACTTTAATCTAGAGTTCCAAACTCTTATTAATTATTCCATGTCCAACATGAACATCTTTGACGTAATTAACAAGCATATTGTGTTTATACTTCTAAAACATCCTAACACAATTTATTAAGCTATGTAATCATGCATCAAATACATAAAAAAAAAATAACTTCAGAGAAGTTCAAACTTACCTAGCAAGCTTGATGCAAAGATCCGATCTTCTTCTCTTTGTTGAAATGGTTGGAGAACTTCCCAGGTTTGCAAGCTTCACTCCAAGATCCAATCTTGATTCCAATGTTAGCAACCTTCACTTCAAGATCCAATCTTGATTTCTCATAGATGAAATGTTGTAGAGACCTCACAAACTTCTCTAAATACTTCTCTAACTTAGGCTAATTTCTCTAATTCTTACTTGTATTTAGCTTTCTCAAGCTTAATCAAAACCTTCATAAAGCTTGCTAGTTATAGCAAAACTTAGGTAATTTTTAATTAATAAAAGTTCTAATCAACTTTTAGGTGGGCTTAATCTAATTTTTCCAAATATGTATAATTAGGTGTGACTAATCTCCATTGTCTATCACTTTGATTTAATCCAATTAAATCAAGACAAGGATTAGGAAATGGATTAGTTCAATGTTTGCCACTTTGATTTAATCCAATTAAATCAAGCCAAAATAACCTATTATTACATACTTACAATTACCATAATATCCTCAAATGGTAGAGATAATTATGATTTTACAATTAAGCCATTGTGTAATTATTGAATTAATCCAATTAATCCAATCAGGTCAAAGTAAATAATCAATGTTATCTAATAAAACTTGATTATCTTAATTGATAATTATAATATCGAATATTATATTTTATCAAAATTAATCAGCTACCCAAGTGCTCAACGAGTACACTTCATATTGGGACTATCTAAGTTCAGACACGTTCGTCATATAAGCCTAGCTAATATGTACGCAAATCGACCACCTCCGAATTCGTGAAGAACACGAATGAATTTTTTGAACTATACAAGTCGAG
>SKCR01000496.1:0-28885 GCA_019454045.1 Zanthoxylum bungeanum | reverse complement strand
TAGACAGGTTGAGCTTGATGAAGTCCAACCTAAAAACAACGAACCAATGGAGGAACCTGAAGTTCAAGTAGATGAAGGACCTTTAACACACACACTCCATAGGTCGGAAATGGTATCTAGACCTCCTGAACGCTTGTATTTGATACAAGAAAAGACTCTGGATGTTCTCTTAGTTGAAGAGACAGATCCTTTCACCTATTGGACATCGACTCCGTGAAATGGCAATGTGCCATGAAATCCGAGATAGACTCAATGCATGAGAATCAAGTTTGGGACTTGGTTCCGGTTCCCGAAGGAATTGTTCCTATTGGTTGTAAATGGGTTTACAAAAGGAAGCGCGGGCCTGACGGTAAGGTTGAGACTTACAAGGCCTGACTGGTAGCAAAAGGTTACGATGAAACTTTTTCGCCGGTAGCAATGCTTAAGATAAATAACTCAAAAAAGAGCTGAAAGTCGCTCCTTTGTCTGAGTTTATGAAAACTCGTAAGTAACAAGGATAGCATAGCTTCGCAGTAAGCTGGTGTCCTTGTGCGACTGACGGCGAGTCCATACGGGGTTAACTCGGGGGCGCATTTATTATAGCGGCCTTCCGGAAGAGATAAGTTGTTCGAAACATAATTGATTGATCTCCCGCTGTAAATCAATCCTTGGTTGAGCAATCTGTACAGACACAGGATCGAGGCACGACCATAATATGGAACTATAGACGTCAACAATTTCCAATGGAAGATAGGCCCACCAAGCGGAGAAACCCACTGCCAAACAAGAAACTAAAGTCGAAGATACCCGAAAAAGATGGACCTTTTAAGAAAATCAATTGTGAAACTTCACCACGAGAAAGTGTTTGAATAACAGAGAACAACCCAGTACCATACTCAGAAAGAGATTCATCCTACAGCACAAAAGTGCCAACGCCCGCCAGAGACAGACTCCAGGAATGATTCAAGAGTTCGGACTTGTTTAATATTGAATTGGGTGAATTCTTCCTTTCTCTCTATGCTTTTCTGTCTTCCCTTGGATTCCTGGGAAGCTTAGAA
Organism: Zanthoxylum bungeanum; assembly: GCA_019454045.1. Lineage (NCBI taxonomy): Eukaryota > Viridiplantae > Streptophyta > Magnoliopsida > Sapindales > Rutaceae > Zanthoxylum > Zanthoxylum bungeanum. Next base: position 27,848 of record SKCR01000496.1, on the reverse strand, counting down.
TTGTCTGCAGGGATGATGTGTCTGGTTTGATAGAACCAGGGATTGAACATGTGACCAAAGCCCTTCCGACAACAACGCTTACTTCTATAACACCACCACCGGTACGAAAAGGTCCCCACTGGCATTCATCCATCAATCCAAGAGAAAGGTGAACAAGAGGTTAAGGATAAAGAAGAAGAGGAATTCGGCTGGAGATAGGCATTCGGATTCGTTACTTGGACTTGGGGCTGCTGAGGATGAGGATGAGTTACTTCGGGCTCCCGAGGGTGAGGTAAGAGTTAGTCGCTTCCTAAAGCAGCTTATGATATTACGAATGAAGGTATTAGTGCAATGACCTCTTTCTTCTTTCTAGGGTAGCAAAGGTTGAAGTCAAGGAGTCGGGAATGAGGTAATAAGCTGTCTTTCACTCGATGCTTCTGGGCAATGTGAGATATTTATACCATCTAATGAATGTGAACTCCCTATTAATCTTTTCTAATTCCTTCTCCCAGAGCTAACAAATAAACCACAGCCTATGATTGAAATGAAATAACCAGGCTAAGGTCTTATAGGAACTGATTCTACTGCTTACCCAGTTAAATCGGATTCTTTCTCTTTGCTCTCTGAGGGCCCCGCTCCGTTAATAAAATAGGATTGCATAATCTTTGAAACGCTTTCCTGGGTATACTTAATAGGCTGATAGCCACACTAACACGTGATGTGTTAATGTGAATACCGGCAACGAGGAGTAGAAGCCCTAGTGGAGTGAGGAAAGGAGCGTGGCTGCGGATCTAAACTATCGTACTTTACTGGTTCGTCAGCTACTAGAATTGGCTATTGGACTCGAAATGCTTCGATTTGGTCCTGCAGTATTAGAACCAAGTGAATCAACCTTTTCTTTCATTCCGCCCTCATAGAATAGAAGAAAGTTTCACTTGAAGTGAAAGCGATGGGAGCTGTTCCAACTATCAAGTTGAGTTCGAACCTCTTATTCCTTTATTGACTGTATACTTAACTACCAATTCTATTATAGTATAGTATAAAAGCTTAAAACTTCTATTATGAACCAGGCTACCTCTGACTCTACAGCGATAGGTAGCGAATCAGCTGCTTCGGTCTACTTCCAGAAGCAGAGTCAAAGGCGGGTCAAACTCACATAAGCGGAGGGATTCATGAAAAGCGAGAAGCCGCGCCGTGGGGGACTGACCAACTATGAATAGATCTTACTTTCGGGGAAGAGTAGGAACATCTATTAGTCCGTATCGCGGGTCTACTTGTTACAAAAGGCGAACATCCCCATTCCAAAACATTCACATAGGTCCTCAGGCAGGCATCGAAAAGGGGACGAAAAGAGTCTATTTACCTTTACAATATTCCGGAATGTATCATGGCCCTATCTATTCATCTTTTTCTTCAAAAAAAAAGAGTTCCGCATCTCTCCGGGGCCGGGGGAACAAATAGGCGTGGGGAAGAGGGAGAGGGGGGGCTACGAGCCCTCTCCCCTTGCTGTTCCCGGACCACCCATCCCTTCCTTCCCCTTCGCCCGGCCCGGTCGGTGAGGTCCGATGAGATCAGATCTCTCGAAGGAAGTGAAGTGATAGGAAGAGAAAACTGCTGGCGGGAGATCTCTATTCATTACACCCCCTTTACTAGTAAGGGGAAAACGGAAGTGCGCTCCTGCGCACCCGCTGAAGGCTGGATGGAATGAAGGGAAGCTTACCTTATTATTAGTATTAGAGAAAGGGGCAAGCCAAAACCTACTCCTAACAAGTTGCTGGATCGAAGTAGAACATTCTCCATCCGCCCGCCAGCAGCAGAGGGGGTTCGATTCCCGTTATACGCGATGTGGCGAAAAAGACTGATTCAACTGAGCTAATGAGCTACTGAGCTAAACCTGAGCTGCGATCTCTTACATCATTCATCTCTAGCTTTCGGCATGGCATCTTCCCATTTGAGACTCGCCTGGAGTGGTTCTTCCCTTGCTTGTAGTGCCGGACTCGCCTTACTTCCAAAAAGGTCAGCGCGGGCAATTCCGTAGGTGATAGCACCAGGAATTTACAGAGACAGTGTAGATCCCACCAGAAATTCCGCCAGAAAGCTACCTTCCGGCTTTGATGGTTAACAAAACTGAGGCAAGAAGTTTTGTCGATTTTACTTGTAATAAATAGGGAAGTCAAGAGGCTATAAATCAATAAGTGCTACTGATTAGGTAAGACGGAGCAAGAGAATGAAGAAGAACTTCTTATTGCTATTGATTCGATGCTGACGGATATGAGCTTGTAATTCATATATGTCTGAGGATCCGTCTGTGTAGTTCCTGGTAAAGTGAGTTTAAAGGCGTGGCAAGAAGGCGAGGGAAGTGCTGTGTTGGTTAGCTCTGGACTAGGACTGCAACCCTGTATTGTCTGTAGAGAGTTGGGGGGTTCTTGGTATGAACTTGACTTTCACCGCTTCGCCGGTGATGGTGAATTTCGTTGTGAGACTGACCAGCAAGCTTCTTTACCATTCGATGGACAGGGGGCGCAGTGAACTGTAATTAGAAAAGGGACATATGGGCTTTCCTTGTCTGCATCATTCGTGCCTGAGGTTCGTTCAGGTACGTTCATTGGGAAGGATTGCTATCGATCCCAGCCGACCGCTCACTGAGCTATTGAGGTGGGGACTTAAGGCATTGGTTTATTAAAGCAAGGGTATTATGGGTGCACATGAAGATATTCTTCTTCAAAGATAAGGTTATACGAGCCTGAAGTTCCACTCTCTATGACACCGCCTTTCATCTAAGGATTTTAAGAACATACGTTGTCCTTGCTTTCCAATAGGTGTAGTTCGTTCCATCGAACTTGAAGGGGTAATAGAGTTTACTTCTTGAGGGAAATCCATTGCACGCTCTGGTTCAGAGCTCTGAGATACCAATTTGTTATTTGTTAAAGTGAAGTATAAGCCTTCAATACCACTTTAAGGGTTTTATCCATTAACTCAGAAGTCAGATTAGCTGAAAAGGAAAACAGCTGCTATTGAGGTACCCAGAAAGGGTATTGCCAAACATTACTGGGGAACGGTCCTACGATCGATCGGGCAAGGCTTTCTCTTTTTTTCCAGATGACGGAGATGCAGCTATGGTTCATTCTGGAGAGTCAGGAGACTTTTTCACTACCTTTCTCTAGATGCGGAATTCCAAACCCAGAAAGCAGAGATGAGGTGGCATTAAGGAGCTTAGATTAAATTTATATCTATGCTTTGAAAATAGCGAAATTTCTATCCCCAAGGACCCCCTTGGATTGATGGGATGCGTAGGTTAGGGTCTAGCGAGGCCATTTCTTCGGACGAGAATAAGCAGTTTTGAGAGCAAGCCCTGCGTTTCCAGCTTTAAAGTAGTTGGCTCTCCTGTTTACACGAAAGAGCTCAAAAAGCCCTAATTTTCTTTCTAACTGAACCGTCTATCACGGCTTTGTTGCTTGTTTGCGTTCTTTTTCTATTACGTTGAGCTATGAGCTAATGGAAGCCAAGGAAGTTCCCCGCTGTAACCCCCTTCAGAGGGTTCATCCGCGTATACGCACGCACACCAAGAAGCTAGAAAAATAGCTTCTTGAAGCTATAATAAATGTCCAAGAAGGAAGAGCGAAGCGGTCACTCTTGTGCCCTTTAAGGTGTGCCGCCTTCCTTTTAAATGGTATATATCAAGAGCCTTTTTTAATATGGCATTTTCTTAATAGCAAATTGCCATAGAGTTAATGTCTCTTGATAGCTCAGTAGCTACTGATGAGGTAAAGGCCTTACTCTATTCCTCTTCTTTCGGAAGATGAATAGCGGCCTTCCGGTTGGAGAGGGATAACCCTCTCCCCCTCTCCCCCCTCCCCCTCTCCCCCTTCTGTTTCCTTCGGAAGTCTTAAGGATAACTTCCTAACTCTTAGTAGATTTATTTCTTTTCTTTATCCTTCTCTTCTCCCGCTTCGCTTCACTTCGCTCTTTCCTACCCGCTCCGCTTCGCTTTGCTATTTTGAAGAGAGATTTTATTTATTGCTTGATTATACTTCCTACCCGCTGCGCTTCGCTCCGCTCTTTCCTACCCGCTTCGCTATTTCCTACCCGCTGCGCTTCGCTCCGCTCTTTTGAAGAGATATATTTTGTTTGTTTATCCGGTGCACCTACGTACCCCGCTCGGCTTCGCCTCGCTCTTTTTAGCATTCCTTGTTCCAACTCTGAGCTATCTCTTACTAACGAGTCTTATGTTTAACACTTTAAATCTGAAGGAAGCTGCTAACGCTTCGCTTCACTTCGCTCTTCTTCCCCGTTCGTGCCTCACGACTAGTGAGCCACTCTCGCTCCTTAGCATGTTCTAGCATTCTTTGTTCCATATCCGAGCTACCTCTTGCTATATCCGAACTACCTCCTAAGATAAATAACTCAAAAAGAGCTGAAAGTCGCTCATTTTTCTGAGTTTATGAAAACTCGTAAGTAACAAGGATAGCATAGCTTCGCAGTAAGCTGGCGTCCTTGCGCGACCGACAGCGAGTCCATACGGGGTTAACTCGGGAAGTTTTAAATCAGAAAACTAACAGAAAACTGATTTAAGATTTTCCCCCTTAACAACCCCGGAGGAACGTTTGAGGGAAGCGGGGACTAAAGCCCCCTTGCTAATATATATGCTTCTGGCAGGAGCATATATATATTAGACCATTTCCGCACCTGCGCGTGCGCGTATACGCGCGCACACCAAGAAGCTAGAAAACTAGCTTCTTGAAGCTATAATAAAGGTCCAAGAAGGAAGAGCGAAGCGGGCACTCTTGTGCCCTTTAAGGCGTGCCGCCTTCCTTTTAAATGGTATCTATCAAGAGCCTTTTTTAATATGGCATTTTCTTAATAGAAAATTGCCATAGAGTTAATGTCTCTTGATAGCTCAGTAGCTACTGAGGAGGTAAAGGCCTTCTTTCTCGGGTACATCCCATACATACAAAGACTGGAGGAAGGAACTTCGCCAATGGTACTTCTTCCTTCTTCAAGCTCTTCCTCGCCGTCAAACTACTTATATCTTTCAGGTGTAGAGGGAAAAGAGAGTCTTAAGCAGCAAGCATGAGTGAACAGAGACTGCTATTACAAAGAATTCCTATCGTAAAGAGCTTCCTTGGAGGGCTTTCCTTTCCGATTCCGACATGTAGGACGAGGAAGTCGTTGCAGGAGCAGTCGCTCGTGTCTTGCTTTCCGAACCACACGTGCAAGTTTCCCTGCATGTGGCTCGTCCGTGCTTTCCGAGGCGCTGCCTGTGACTCAGCATGAGAGAAGGGGGCGGAACTGCATACTTTCGTGTTCAGAGCATTGTCCGAGTGAGTAGGCAGCGCCTACCAAGCAAAGCTTTCTTGAAGAGGGTTCCTTTTCGGCGCCCGCCTTTTATTTAGATGTTGGGGCAAGGCAAGCCCCAGGAAAGTATAGGTTGGCTCCCAGCTCCATCTCGGCCGGCATCCTGCTCTCGAGGGAGTGGAGTCCTGGAGCGAACTACTCATTGCTGTGTAGCCCCAACCCAAGGAAGGACATTTGGTGAGGAGTATTGTTTTGAGGGGCGTGGTTGACAAGCCACTTCGAGGAGGCGACTGGACTGGAGTGCTTTTATCAAATGATGCATGTGGGCTGAGCCATTCCCATCCCAAGTGGTGGCCCGATTCGGCCTGGCCTGGTCGGGAAGAGATTCACATAGATGAAGAGCGAAGCGGTCAAGAGCTGGCTTAAGCCATGCCCTTACTAATGATTCCGCATCTACAGCTAAATCATTGAATGGGACTTCACTTTGGATCTTACTTAGCATAAGGAGGTGCCAAGCTACAGCATACTCTTTGCTCCATCTTCTATTACTTACCGTGTAGTGGCACCCCTTCTTCGTTCTTCTTCTTTTCGGCTTTCTTACTTAGAAAATGAACATTCTTTAATCAATTATCTGCCCTCTTCTAGTAGTCAAATCTCGCTCCTCCACGAGCTCCAATAGCCATTCTTGCAGCACTTCTTCCTCCAACTCCAACAATGGCTTATTCTTCTCGCTTGGCCAATTAATGGGCTTGGCTTTTAAGCGTCGATCCCAGAAATGAAATAGTCTGCTTTGACGGAGATGGAAAGAACATCTAGAAGCTAGCTTTTGTCTTGTAAGCAACCATGCCTATATAATAGAATTTTGCTTACCAAAGTGGTCTTACTAAAAGTAAGTAAGCAACCAGTTCCGTTCCAAGTGACATGGCTTTTCACTATTCTTTTCCAGAGAAGGTTGCTCATCCAGCCCAGCGGATCCATTGTTCATGCGGCAGTGCGATGCGGCTGAAAAGCCGTTGTTGCTTGCTGCTTGCAGGCTCGAAAATCTTTCTTTCGCCTCTCCTCCCTGTCTCCATTCTGATTGATTCGCTTCTTCCTTCGAAGCTTGGTTTGCCCTTGTTGTGTTGCATTTCGTGATCCTCCGCTTCAGTCTTCTGCCTTTTTCGGATAGCCGGGATCCGACGTTGATTTCCGATTTCAATGGTTGCTCCAGGTTTTGGGCGGCCCATCTGGTTAGTTCAGCTATCACTGCTGGAAGCCCCTGCGGTTGTTCGGCTGCGTACTCCCCGTCCGCGTATCTCACACTCCCAAAGCATCTTTTTTTTATTTTAAGTCATTGATCTCATATCTATAAGCAGGGGGGTCCGCGTTCACTATTAAGCCTACGCCCGTCCATTCCTTTTAAGCTTGATCCCGCCCTTAGACTCATTACGCTGTTCGACTGAACTCGTTGGCTCCGCGCTCTATTCGGTCGGAACCCGGTTCGAGAACCTTCTCTCATAGATTCCCTTCACCAAGTCATCGCCAGCAATCAGCTCTTATCCCTTGGTGTCAAAGGGCTCTTGTCTTGCCCAAAAACTTTCTTTATTCTCATTGGAGAAAGACTCTCTCGCGGCAAGGTTTTACACATAGGGCCAGCTGCTTTCTTTATCTCGCTTGCCGTTAGTCCGTCTAGCGCCTTTCGGTTGGGGTCCGCCTCGGAGGTTAGACCGCTTAGGTTCTATTTTATAGTCTCGAAGGCAGTCAACGTTCGGAACTAGTGAAAAAAGTAGTTCTAGTAGCGATGCCACCGGCAGGCAAAGCACCCTTCTTTTTCAGTCTTTTTAAGAATATGAGTGTGTTTGGCAAATCCTCTCCAGCCCAGGGTAAAGGTGGAATTACTTACTTTTGGTAAAGGGTCAGATGAAACTAGAAATGAAATAAAGAAAGATTTTCTTTTTCGAACAGGTAAGGTTTTTCTGTACCCTTTGTACACTCAAAGGCTTCCGACCCAGCGGAGAAGTTTTTAGCCGGATGTGCAAAAGAGGATTTTCCTCCCCCACGCCCATTAGTTATTTGCTTAACTTCTCTATTTCCGTTTCGTGCCCACAATTAGTAAGTAAGCCAAAGATCAACTGTCATCACGCTGCCTTTCGCATGTGTTTTCTTTGAATTCCAACCTAGTTCCCATCCCAAAGCGGGAACAAGTTGGTGCGACCGATTAAAGAAGAAGGACTTGCTAACAAGAAAGATCTTAAGAGAAGAAAGGATCAGGGGCTAATAAGAAGATTCAATCCATGCTCCTCTACCCGAAAAACTTCAATAAAGGAACTGCCTGAACCTGAAAGTAGAGGAACCTATTTGATTGCTTGCTGGAAAGTCTTTCTTCATTGAGATTAGGAAGGTGTTCTTTCTAGGTTTCCCCATTTCCGCACCTGCGCGTGCGCGTATACGCGCGCAGACCAAGAAGCTAGAAAACTAGCTTCTTGAAGCTATAATAAATGTCCAAGAAGGAAGAGCGAAGCGGGCACTCTTGTGCCCTTTAAGGCGTGCCGCCTTCCTTTTAAATGGTATCTATCAAGAGCCTTTTTTAATATGGCATTTTCTTAATAGCAAATTGCCATAGAGTTAATGTCTCTTGATAGCTCAGTAGCTACTGAGGAGGTAAAGGCCTTACTCTATTCCTCTTCCTTTCGGAAGATGAATAGCGGCCTTCCGGTTGGAGAGGGATAACCCTCTCCCCCTCTCCCCCTCTCCCCCTTCTGTTTCCTTCGGAAGTCTTAAGGATAACTTCCTAACTCTTAGTAGATTTATTTCTTTTCTTTATCCTTCTCTTCTCCCGCTACGCTTCGCTTCGTTTCGCTTCGCTCTTTCCTACCCGCTCCGCTTCGCTTCGCTCTTTTGAAGAGAGATTTTATTTATTGCTTGATTATACTTCCTACCCGCTGCGCTTCGCTCCGCTCTTTCCTACCCGCTTCGCTCTTTCCTACCCGCTGCGCTTCGCTCTGCTTTTGGGTTTTCGGGGCATTGGATTCTCACCAATGTTTGCGTTACTCAAGCCGACATTCTCGCTTCCGCTTCGTCCACCGCCGCTCGCGCGGGTGCTTCTCTCTAAGGCGGAACGCTCCCCATTTTTACATCCCACAGCTTCGGCAGATCGATTGGAAGCGGGGACTAAAGCCCCCTTGCTAATATATATATGCTCCTGGCAGGAGCATATATATATTAGACCATTTCCGTACCTGCGCGTGCGCGTATACGCGCGCACACCAAGAAGCTAGAAAACTAGCTTCTTGAAGCTATAATAAATGTCCAAGAAGGAAGAGCGAAGCGGGCACTCTTGTGCCCTTTAAGGCGTGCCGCCTTCCTTTTAAATGGTATCTATCAAGAGCCTTTTTTAATATGGCATTTTCTTAATAGCAAATTGCCATAGAGTTAATGTCTCTTGATAGCTCAGTAGCTACTGAGGAGGTAAAGGCCTTACTTTATTCCTCTTTCTTTCGGAAGATGAATAGCGATCTTCCGGTTGGAGATGGATAACTTCAAGGATAAAAGATGATCGAGTCGACATTGTCGAGTTATTTTATCAAACCATAGAAAGAGGCCCGTCCTATCATCTGTACGATAAAAGATGAAACAATAATAATTCAGCTGATTCCACCTTGTTGGGCTTTCTTTCTGTTAGGGACTGGACCTCCACTTTGTTCTTCAGAGAGATCCCGTCTTCCTACTGCCGGGCAAGACTCTGCATGGGATGAAATTAACTTGTAGTGATCTATGCGCTTATGCGACCGACGCTTGTTACTCCGCTGATTTCCCTAAAAAGATAGGGGAAACACTGAAAGGAGGAAGACGATAAGCCGACAAGCCTTCTTACTAGAGCTGGAAGGCTTGTCGGGAAGAGCCTTCAAAAAGGAGGGCATACATACCAAAAAAGGTATGAAACAAACAAAAAACAAAAATGGTGAAAGATATTAAGGTGGGAAACGAAGCACAAAGGAAAATGTCAACGGTAAGAGAGTTCATATTACTTACCCTAATTCATACCGAGGAAAGAGTTAACGTCGAAATAACAACCATAATAAAGAGGGTGAAAAACCGCTTTGAGTGCAGATCCATTGTTGTAGCAACCGAAAAGCATAAGGATCAGGGAAAGCACTATCATGTAGGGATTTGGGCAAAGGATGCCTCTAAGAACACCCTGCGTCGAAAGATCAGAAATGAATTCCCGGAGTGGCCGGGAAGGGCTATTGACATCACCTTGCACAAATGATGGGGATCAATCAGCTCTTATCTAGTAAAGGAGGACAGAGAGCCTCTAGTTTGGGGGGAATTCACTATCGACCACGTAAGAGCCATTGCCCATGCGCATGACAAAAAGAAAGAGGTAAACCTAGAAGTGGGAAACCTCGCTCTACTAAAGAAGCTCGAGCAAGTAGAGAATTGGTACCAGGTTTATAGAGATGAGGTATTGGCCAACAAAGTCCTACAGAACTTGCCGAGAATGAAGGAGGCCTTTGAGGATTTAAAGATTTTAAAGGACATTGAAAGCGGCGTATTCGGACGAATTATAAATTACTTGGAAGAAAAAGGGAATCCCAAGGAATACGACGTGGAGGAGATACGAGAGAAATACTTAGTCATTGACTGGATTGCGTGCCAACTATGCTTTAAAAGACCCATCAAAACAAAGCAATTGTTCATTTATGGGGAGCCCAGCACCCAAAAGACGCTCCTAATGAGCTTCTTATCAAAAGTCATAAAAATATATTTTGCTAGTTCCCAAAGGAATGACTTCGCAGGGGCAAATAATTACTATGACTTGTGGGTCTTCGACGAGTTTCATGAACAGGAGCAGAGCGAACAAGAAGAGGGGCAACCATGGGAAGGAAGGGGGGATCCACAATGGAGGGAAGTGCTTTCGGAAACAACCTATTAAAAGTGCTTGATGGACAGGAGTGCAGGCTTGATTCCAAGTATTCCCGAGTATTCAAAAAAAAAGAAAAACGTACCCATCATTATGATTGCGAATAAGCTGCCACAAATAATGGAACGACATGGCCCTTTTAGAGCAAGGTTCTTTAGGATAAGGTTCTCCACCCAAGTGAAAAAGCTGGAGGAGAAAAGAGTCATTGCCACGCTGTGGGGATGCTTGCTAAGAAGGGCCAAAAAAAGCCCCTATGCTCGGGAGAGGGAAATACCAGGGGAGGTGGACTTAGACTACAACGGAAGCAGCGCCTTCATAATACTAGCAACACCAGCAGAGGAACAAGAGGAAAAGAAAGGAGAAGAAGAAGAGAGCCTCGTAGATCCAGTTTGCGAGTGGGAGCAGGCCATAAAGGAAGCAGAAAATCCAATTGACGAGAGAAGAAATAAAACTCAAATCGAGAGGATCATAAGGAGCAAAACCATCCTAATTACAAAAGACGGGGGATTCAATGGAATCAGAGCGAGAATCCTCAGGATTAGAAAAGGATATAGCATACTAATATTTGAGATTTTGAAACTAGAGGAGCAAGGAGGGGAGGGGAGTAGCAATAAGATACAGATGCTAGACTTTGCTAATATACCAATAAAAAAAAGAGCAGAGGAGAATGAGAAGGAAAGGAACCCCTTAAAAGAGCTGGTCGAGCGGCTAGAGAAAATGATAAACGAACAGGAGGAAGAAAATAGGGAAAGCACGGCAGAGGGGGAACGCGATAGGATAATCAGACTTAACAGTATCTTCGAAGGCAACTACACTACCTCATTTCTTTCATAGAAATAATGGCCCCAACTTCCAAGTGAAACGAAAGCACTCGCTAGGCATTTTCGGGGAGTAGCCCGCTCTTACTTAACAATTCAGCCTACGGTTATTTAAGCCAAAATAGGACGATATGCAATCTCCTATTTTCCCCTACTAAAATGTGTCCAAATCACACAAGTCAATATTAACCACCTCCGTCCGCATTTCATCCCCGACCTTGCCATTCCTTTCGCAAGACGTCTTCAGTCGCTCGTTCTCTTCGCAGGATATCAAAAAAAGTCTTTTTAAAGGGCCTTTAATTGTTTTATTTTAAGAGACAGCCTGTTGCCCTGGATGAGATTGCATTATATCTCATCAATTAAGGGGCTTATCGTCTTCCTCCTTTCGGTGTTTCCCCTCTCTTTTTAGGGAAATCAGCAGAAGTTACTCTGCGGCAAAGCGTCTGCTTTTGGCGGTATATCGTCTTCTCTTAGTTAATTACTTAAACTTTGTTCAAGATGCTAATAATCTCACTCCTTTCGGAGCCGTAGGAGTTCCGTTTACATTCTTTTGAAAGTTCTTCCAAGGCCGCAATTAAACTTCCGAAAGGAAGAGTAATTGAATAAGGCCTTAACCGAACTAAGTAGCTCCCTCCTCAAAGGCTGCTATTCCGTAAGGAATAGAATAAGGCCTTTACCTTTCCTCCCCCTCAACACTCCGTATTCCACGGCTGCTGTTCTCCGTTCCTTGCTAGTGAGATCTCACATTTAATAGCCCCTATCCCTATCCTCTCACTCCTCCCTTTATTTTCAATGAAGGCTTTCGCTCCCTCATACATCCCTAAGATTTCTCTTTCTTCATGCTCACATGCTCTTACATTTCTAAGTATTGTCGGAAAGACTCTCCTTATTTTTTGTTCCTCATTCTCTGCCCTTTCGTTTCCAAGGATTTTTATTTCGAGTGGCCAAGTTGCGTAGTCATCCTCTTTTTCGCTTTTGGCTCTTTGTAAGCTGATTACGCTCCAAACTTCCTCATTTTGCAGCGCCCCCTTCTTAATGACGTTGTTTTGAGAACGCCTTTCCCTTCGGATCCATTCTCTTTCTTTGTTGTCTCTGAAGATACTGTTACCTCCTCAGTAGCTACTGAGCTATCAAGAGACATTAACTCTATGGCAATTTGCAATTAAGAAAATGCCATATTAAAAAAGGCTCTTGATAGATACCATTTAAAAGGAAGGCGGCACGCCTTAAAGGGCACAAGAGTGCCCGCTTCGCTCTTCCTTCTTGGACATTTATTATAGCTTCAAGAAGCTAGTTTTCTTCTTCTACTTGTTCATTCGGGTTCAAATAACGCCTCTGGTCTCCTAGTTTCCTTAATGAGCGCCATGAAACTCGGTTCTTTACTGAACTTTCTTTTCGGCTAGTCGTGTATTTCGTCACGTGTTTCTTTCATAACCTAAAATACGGGATGACAAGGTGCAACGCTCACCTGAGATAAGCCAATTCCATAGCTTAACGAAAGGGCTCCGGAAGGGACCGTGGCTGAAACCCTTTCTTCCGGCCATCACATGACTCGGGCTAATGGCCCATCTGTTGGTTTGGTGGTGGGACTTAATCTACTGATGAAACTCGCTCTACTGCTGAAACGAGATCCACGGCTTCAACTCGGTCAACTGCTGATCCTCGTTCATGTCCTGTTCTGGCCGAATTGCTATCGGCTGGTGGCGAGGAAGGAATGGATATGAACAAAGAAATGCTGGGCGTTAGGAAAAAGCTCGACGATAATGCAGATGGAAAGTCACTCTTCAGTCGTGGAGAATGAATAACCAACCGCCCGGGTTGATTGAATTGGTCTTGTCCAGCAAGAAAACGGATGCGCTATCGCGCAACGGCTTTCGCGCCGTTGCTTGGATGTCGAGTGACTCTTTCCATCTCCTAAATTGCGCGGCCAACTAACTTGACTTTAATCTGAAGGTGCGAAGAACCCCGGAGGTGACTGCAATGACTTGTGGGTCTTCGACGAGTTTCATGAACATGAGCAGAGCGAACAAGAAGGTGGCAACCATGGGAAGGAAGGGGGGATCCACAATGGAGGGAAGTGCTTTCGGAAACAACCTATTAAAAGTGCTTGATGGACAGGAGTGCAGGCTTGATTCCAAGTATTCCCGAGTATTCAAAAAAAAGAAAAACGTACCCATCATTATGATTGCGAATAATTTGCCACAAATAATGGAACGGCATGGCCCTTTTAGAGCAAGGTTCTTTAGGATAAGGTTCTCCACCCAAGTGAAAAAGCTGGAGGAGAAAAGAGTCATTGCCACGCTGTGGGGATGCTTGCTAAGAAGGGCCAAAAAAAGCCCCTATGCTCGGGAGAGGGAAATACCAGGGGAGGTGGACTTAGACTACAATGGAAGCAGCGCCTTCATAATACTAGCAACACCAGCAGAGGAACAAGAGGAAAAGAAAGGAGAAGAAGAAGAGAGCCTTGTAGATCCAGTTTGCGAGTGGGAGCAGGCCATAAAGGAAGTAGAAAATCCAATTGACGAGAGAAGAAATAAAACTCAAATCGAGAGGATCATGAGGAGCAAAACCATCATAATTACAAAAGACGGGGGATTCTATGGAATCAGAGCGAGAATCCTCAGGATTATAAAAGGATATAGCATACTAATATTTGAGATTTTGAAACTATAGGAGCAAGGAGGGGAGGGGAGTAGCAATAAGATACAGATGCTAGACTTTGCTAATATACCAATAAAAAAAAGAGCAGAGGAGAATGTGAAGGGTTCCTTCCGAACATTGCAATACAAAGCATACTTGAGAGCATAACCAACCACTTAACAATAGAAATCTTACTTTTCTTCTTTGAAAGGCTGCAGTGAAAGCCTCCTCGTATTTATGCTCAGCTAACAATTGTCATAGCTCTTTGGTTGGATCCGGAGGTGCCTCAAGCTATTGAAAGGTAAATGAATGCTTATCCTGTGGATGCGGCATTAGCGGAATAAGAGCAGTGGGGCTTGAGCTACTAACTAGTCTTATGCTTAACAATTTAAATCTGAAGGAAGCTGCTAACGCTTCGCTTCGCTTCGCTCTTCTTCCCCGTTCGTGCCTCACGACTAGTGAGCCACTCTCTCTCCTTAGCATGTTCTAGCATTCTTTGTTCCATATCCGAGCTACCTCTTGCTATATCCGAACTGGGTGGTCTACGATCAGTGTACGTATGATATGGGGTCGATACACATATGGTGAATAGTCAAAGCACTTTTTGAAACAGAGAATAAGCAACTCCCTAGAAGGAATAGTCTTGACGTAAGGAATAGAATGAAGTTTCTTTGCGAGAGCGGGGGAAGAGGGAAGTAGTGCCTTCTACTCCCAAACGAGCACACATTAATCTAATTGAAATCTGGTAAGAGAAGGACTTGACTTGATCACGCTGCCTAGTATACTAGTATAGAATGGTTCGTTTCAGTGCCAGTGATAAATTGGTTTGGGAATAAAGCCCAAATACCTATATTGATGGATCAGTTCGTTAACTCAACACCTATTAAAGAGCAAGGAAAACCTTTGGTGGTTCAGCATACCCACTCCTTTCTGAACCTTTTCCACCCCTTCTCGTTAGATGACCGGCCAAAGCAATCTCAAGACTTAATGGCGGATAGAGAAAGAGAGAGAGGTTTTTCGGACCATTCACAATTAAAAGAAAATGCGTATCATGACTACGAGATTGGCAAATGGATGTCAAAACGGCTTTTACAAATGGATTTCTTGATGAAGAAATCTATATGGAACAGTCGGAAGGTTTTGCGTCCAGTGAAAACTCGGGCATGGTATGTAAGCTTAAGAAGTCCATTTATGGACTTAAACAAGCTTCACGAAGTTGGAATCTTCGATTCGACGAGATTATTAGATCGTCTGGTTTTCTCAAGAATTCAGAAGAATCCTGTGTGTATCAGAAGGCCAGTGGGAGCATGGTCGTATTTTTAGTCCTATATGTTGATGACATCCTAATCATTGGGAATGATTTAGGTATGTTACAAGGCGTAAAATCGTACCTCTGTAAGAATTTCTCCATGAAGGACCTGGGAGAAGCTTCCGATGTTTTAGTGATAAAACTTTATAGAGATAGACAAAGGAGGTTGATTGGGTTGTCCCAATCAACGTACATAGATAAGATCTTGGAACGGTATAATTTTGGTAACTGTAAGACAGCAAACATACCGTTCAGACATGAGATTCATCTTTCTAAGAAGATGAGTCCACAAACAGAAGATGAGAAGGTTAGAATATCTAACCAACCTTATGCTTCGTGTTTGGGTAGCATAATGTATGTCATGTTATGTACGAGGCCTGATATCAGTTTCGCTGTTAGCGTAACAAGTAGATATCAGTCCAATCCAGGTAATGACCATTGGATGGCCATTAAACATATCCTCAAGTATCTTAAAGGTACTAAGGATAAGTTAATAATTTATGGAGGAAACGAACTACAAGTTAACGGGTATACGGATTCTGATTTCCAATCGGATCCTGATGATAGAAAGTCTACATCTGGATTCGTATTTACCCTTAACGGAGGTGCAGTTTGTTGGAAGAGTTCCA
Source organism: Zanthoxylum bungeanum (assembly GCA_019454045.1). Taxonomy (NCBI): domain Eukaryota; kingdom Viridiplantae; phylum Streptophyta; class Magnoliopsida; order Sapindales; family Rutaceae; genus Zanthoxylum; species Zanthoxylum bungeanum. The sequence continues at coordinate 12,275 of SKCR01000496.1, read as the reverse complement.
AACAGGGATCGACAGCAGATTCCACCACTGAGGCGGAATATATTGCAGCTTCTGAAGCTGCAAAAGAGGCTGTGTGGATAAAGAAATTTATCACAGAATTGGGAGTTGTCCCAAGTATCGAGAATGCAATTCCGTTATACTGTGATAATACTGGAGCCATTGCGCAAGCAAAAGAACCGAGGGCACATCAGAAGTCGAAGCATGTGGAACGCAAGTACCACATCATTCGAGAGATTGTGTTGCGAGGGGATATGTCGTGTGCAAGGTACCGAGTGAAGATAATATAGCAAACTGCTGACGAAGGCCATACCTCCGAAGTTGTTTGATAAACACGTGGAGTCGATGGGTATTAGATAAAATCGTTATTGGCACTAGAGCAAGTGAGAGATTTTGTTGGGGTGGTGCTCAGAGCGCCAATTCCCGGTTGTATTTCTTTTGAATACTTCTGTAAAACATTATATTATTATGAATAATATATGCAGTTTCTATAATATAATGTTTTTTATATGGTAAAGACGTAATGACCTTAGAATGATTAGTCATGGTACTGTTGCAAAAGTGCCGCAACTGACATTGAGTAGTATCATGACGTTGTCATTCTCAGACAGTTCCTGGTCAAGGTTTACACTACTTGGTCAGTAAAGTAAAACCGTTGAGACCAGTACATGTCGTATACTGGAATATATGATTCCAATGGTTTCTCAATGAACCATTAGTCTTGAGACTAGTATAGACGTGTGGGTGTTTATAGCGGATAAACACTGAACAACTCACGAAGATTCTTAATGGATGGTACACCAACGTCAATAAGAATCTTCTCGGGTTGAGTAGCACTTGTGATTCTTAGATTGAGATGAGATATCTTCTACACTTAGATGGCAGTTACGTCACCGATCTATTTAGATCAGACCTCCGCCTATTCGTTGGGTGTAGATAGATCCTCAGGGTGTCCTATGTGTATCAAGATAGGATCCGTCAGTTCTGTGTACCAGAGCATAGGTAGTCCATATGATTAGCAATCAGATAAAACCATGGGCCCGTGGTAAAGTTTAGAAGCTAGTTCTAAACATTCTTTTTAGATTGCTAATAGAATAGTCGACTGGATAATCCCCATAGAGATTTGAGGTTTACATCTATATCTCTGGGATTTATCTGGATACCTGTGACAGAGGAATTATACATTTTCCATGACCTCGACCTGTATGATTCAGCAAGATTATCCGTGATCGTCATAATTTACGGTGGATAAATTATGGACACGAAATGGTTTCGTGACGGATATACCTGAATCTAGAGAGTCTCAATAATGAAATACTCGTAGAGCACTATAGCAACACTTATAATAATGTTGATTATTTATAAAGTCGTTTAAAGGTTAAACGCAAAATACATGCTTAGGGACCCGATAGTCTTTTCCTTAATTATTGTGTATTTACATTTAATACTTGATTAATTTAAATACACATTAATTAATAGTCAAATTGAGATATTTGACTAATATCATAAATGTATATATGTATTTAATATTTAATGTAAATATAATACATATATTTAATATATTTGTATTTTAATTAATTAATTTTTAATTAATTATTTAATTGTTAAATGATTAAATTAATTAAATATAAATATCTTAAGATAGATATTTGTATTTTTAAGGCTTAGTTGCCTTTGTTGACTTAATTAAATATCTTTAAAGTGTTTTAGATATTTTATCAAGTTGATTAAATTGAAACCAAATGAATTGAAATTACAATTCTTGTATATGCTTGTTGTATTTTCGGCCGGCATGTTTTTGCACAAGTATATATTGTTTTGTTTCATTTAGGGTTTGATTAACCAAATTCACTTTACAACCTCCATTAAAAAGAAACAAGGAAGCTTGAGAGGAAGAAAGGCAAAAACAAAGAAAAGCTTGGATTTTAGTGAGTTTTCTTAACTTACTATTAGAAAGGAAAATGTTCCTTATGTTCTAGGCTACATCTTGTGATGTTCTTATGTTATTCTTTTCTTTATTCTTTGTGTTTTTGATGAATGGAAGTTTCGTAAAAGTGTAAAGCATGTATGAACTTGGAAGTTTATTACTAGTGTAGTAATAAACATTCTTTTAAGGTTTTGGAAACTTTGTTGCTAATCTAGAGTTGTTGACCCACTCTTAAATGACCTAGATTTGATCTTGAGTTGTTTCATTGTGTTGAGACTTTGGTTGGATGGAAGAAAGATGATTAAAGTAATTGATTTAACCAATTTGGTCTATTTTTGTCCAATTTGAAGAAATTGAAAAATTAGGGTTTAAGACCACTTTCAAATTTGGGGATTTTCATTTATGTTGTGTATAAGGATGTGTATATGATGCATATAAAGTTTCATCATGTTGAATGATTTCATTTGGATGTGTCTTGAAGCATGGAAGTGCAAAATGCACAATTTGAACTTTAGTGAGGCTCACGGCCAAGAAGTGAAATTTGGGATTTTTTTTGCTTTTGGTGTTTTGATGTTTTGAACATGCTAAGTTCATCTTAGAAATGATTTAGAATCATTCAAAATTGATTTGATCAATTTCGGACTAAAATGAACAAAATACAAGTGTAAGGGCAATTCGGTAAATTCACTTAAATATTTATTGAATTTTATTTCATAATTTAATTATTGGATAATTAAATAAATATGTTTATTTAATTAATCCGAGAAAATTTTTGAAATCGGAAAATTTGATTTTCCACCGCTTCCGATGCGTTACCACCGGATTTAGCCCCTAAAACCCCCCAACAAATACATCCATGTATTCACACAAAGCATGTTATTCAATCAATCTAATCCATTAATTAATTTTTGAATAAAGTGATCATCCAATGTTCAAACAACGATTTGATTTGCGCGAGTCGAAATCGTTTAAGAATAAGTACTCAAAGTACGAATTCTTAAATTATATCGAACTACAATTTTAAATCTAATTTAATTTGTATTCAATACTAATTCTATATTTCCAAATTAAATAATTACACTTTTAATGCGCCTGTATGACTTAGATTCTAAATCTAATCTAATGGGTCTCAAAGCCCAATTACATCTAATGTCAATTTAATTAAAGTCCAATGGGCTTTCAATTAATTTCTTAAGGCATGGGCTTTGGTCAATATGGGTCAAATCCAATACCAAGGCCCAATTAAAGGAATCACCCTATTTGCCAAGAAATCAATTTTGGCCATTAGGCCCAATTAAATGTTTAAAGGCCCATTTGTTATATTTGGACTTAATGGAATGGTTTAGGCCCAATTTGGATCCAATCCAATTGTCCTAAACCAACTTGGCCCAACCAGCCCATTAGGCCCAAATACAACATTTTTAGCCCAATTCCAAATTAAGCCCAATTAATTAAATTCTAATATTCCAAATTTCATAATTTAATTAATTAAAGTGTATTGCACTAATTAATTATCTAAATTAACATTTCCAAAATATCAATTTAATCATTAATCATGCATTATTATTTTCAACACATGTCCAATATTATTGAAACCAAAATCAACTCATTTCATGCTTCTTATGGTCACGACATTATGATGATTTTATATCCGATTTTGATTTTAATCCAATTAAATCATAAATCAATATATATCATGTCTTTAAACTCATCCAATGATTAAAAACAAAAATCACCATGACCTATGGTTCATCTATGCTTCGGCCAACATAGCAAAATTGGGAATAAAATTATTGAAACCAAAATCAACTCATTTCATGCTTCTATGGTCACGACTTATGATGATTTTATATCCGATTTTGATTTTTATCCAATAAATCATAATCAAAATATATCATGTCTTTAAACTCATCCAATGATTTAAAAACAATCACCATGACCTAGGGTTCATCTATGCTTCGGCCAACATAGCGAATTGGGGAAAATTAATCCAATTAATTTTCTTAAAATGATCATGCATAACTCTAAGTTATCAACATACAAGCATACTCAAACAAACAATGATCAAACATGCTCAAATCAAATTTACCCAAATTTTATGTTAAGAACCCTAATCAATTTTCATGCTCAAATAGGCTCCATGTTACCATTGTTTGGTTTCTAAGGTCATCCCAAGATCATATAAAACATGAAATAATGTGAATACAAGAAGTAAGAATGGCGGAAACATACTTACAATGAACGGATGGATGGTTGTGATGATAACAAAAATTTTGCTTCCTTTGAAAGTCTCCAAGCTTTCCTTTTAAATTTGTGATGTCCAAGCTCCAAGCTTTGAGATGGATTCCAAGCTCTTGGGAATGGTTTCCCTATCACCTTGTATGATTCCTTTAAGTACTAGCTTTGGAAATTTTTGCAACAAAAATTTCCCTATGGTTCTTGCAAGTTTCGGCCAAAGAGAGAAAATTGGGAGAGAGAGATATTTTGATATTTTGTGGTTTGTTTTCTAAAAAACTAATACAAAAGTCTCGCCAATTTTTGGTATATGCTTTTCCAAAAAGCAAAACAAAGTTTGGAGGGAAAATTACATTAATTGCTCCCAACTACTTTTCATCACCAATAGTGACTAGATTTCAATTACTCAAAGTTGACAAGACATCCATCACTAAAGTGACATGCAATGTGACTTGTGGGCGTCACTTTAATTAGAAATCCGAGTGGGCCCGCAAACACATCCCGGGCTCGGGTTCGTTAATTCCGAATTAACGAATTTTTCGTTGCGACGTAATTAAATCAAATTTAATTAAATAATTATGCCTAGCAAAATTACTATTCATGTCGCTCGCGAATTAATTATAAATTCATTCATTCGCCCGAATTAAAATCCAATTTAATTCCGCGTCGAAATCTAATTTCGTTTAATATATTGAATATATTATTTTATCGATTAATTCCAAATAATCATTCTCTCTCTTCTAATAGAATTTTATCCCAGATAAATTCTCGCTGTAATTAATCCCAGATTAATTATGTTCGAGTCATACGTCATTGGTGAATCTTCGGAAAGCGACCAATGAGATCCTGGATATGTTGGCAGTAAATCCGGTAGTCGAACTATCTGAACATGTGCGTACCTCGTACCACGTTCTAACCGATTTTCGAGACATGGTTGGCTTCTAGCAAAGCGCCGTGCCTTCCCAATTCTCCAGAAATATTCTTAAAGGAATATATAATCTTTGTCAGGCGTAGTATACGTAGTATTGCATATTGCGATCCAATATCAGATGTCACATGCAAGGCCTGGGGCTGGAATAGTGTTTGCCCCGTACGAAGCATATATCGGATCACAAGCAACTAGTCTCTTTAATCGGATAATCATGACCTTGTCATATTATCCCGATGGTTGCAACCCATTAGAGTACTAGTTTTGTATCCCTGCGTGATCATCATCTCCATATGACTGAAGTGATACTTCCGTCTTGACATCACACCCAATACACTACGATTCCCAATAAACCCAGAAGAGGCGTACACAAAACCTGTTAAAGTCCTGGACGACCAAAACCAAAGCGTATTGATTGTCGCAAGTACTAGCGATGCAAGTCTCAGGTTAAGACCAAATACACCTACCCTGCTTCGGATTCCCATAGACACACGGTCATGCTACCAATGGGATTTCGAGGGGTCTATCCAGAGCGAAGCTGTTTCCGTACCATCGGTAAACACAACCTCCTATCACACTTGCATAAGTATCCAATACTTAAATATATGAGAACTATGTGGTTACGCTTCCATAACACGCACACGTGTAATACTAGTCTATTCCGCGTTATCGATGTCCAGTCTCGATAATACTACGACTAGTGATATTTAATGATTAAACCTTTATGGATTGATATTGTCTCATATCTAATAATTCGGAACTAATCATAAGGACTTTTATCATTTATATATTTAAGTAATCAATTTACAAAATGATAAAATGCAATTTCCATTGTCACATAGTTAATTTGTACAAAAACCACAATGTCTTTTACAAATAGTGACGCTATGGGTCATAATTGTCCAACATTGATACCAACTGTCACGGGCCAACGTTTTCCGTTAAGGGACACGCCCATTGTAAGTCAGTCTTCCCAAGCCTCTATAAGGTGATATGTTACGGAAGTTGACAAGCTATCTCAAAGCATACACACGCGGACCTGCACTACTTCGGGACCCGGTAAAAGCACACAGCACAACCAGATATAAAAATATGACATTTTCCCACAAATTCGATCATGACAATACACATTGTCCCAAAAATATCTAAGGGCGAGAGGATTCAAGGCTAAATCTCCTAGATCACCGAAGCCCTCTTGGCGACCCCAAGGTTCACCTAGGCTTCCCCCTAAAGAGGTTTAATGACATTGCACATATTTCACCAGTATACACACCTAGCGCTTGAGTGGTCACACCCCCCTTTATGGGAACTCTTTCAGCGAGTCAGTAAGCCATAATATAAGTGATTTGGGGTTAAAATTTCATCTCAAGATAAGCTCGTCTGGATGGATTTCCACAATACCCCCACTTTTGCGATAAAGTGCACGATAAAAACCAAAAATGGGCATATTGCAAGAATCTCCTGATAAATCTCGAAATATGACTCTAGGGCTGAAAATTTCCCAGTGCATGTGACCATAATCTTCACTCATGACCTTAGTCCAACTCGATCCGGCGCCCCGAAGGATTAGCTCCTTAACAATGCACCAAAAATAGGACAATGACTAGCGACAAGCTAGTATATCTCTAAATCTCCCGAAAAACTTCTGAACGGGACCTCCCGGGAAAAATCTCCCCAGTACATGTGCCCATGAGAGTTACTTATGACCTTGAGCGAGCTTGATCCGGCACTCCAGAATATTAGCTCATTCACAACGCTGCACAACTAGGCTAGCGGCTAGCGGCAAGCGAGCATGTTTCTAAATTTCCAGGCAAACTTCCGAATGAGACCTCACAGTTAAAATCTCTCCAGTATAAGGGCACATGAATGATATATATAACCATGAACAACCTTGATCTGGTGTCCTGAAACATGAGCTTCTTTATAAAATGACCGAACGTGTCAGCCTTAAACTGGAACCATGACACCTGACCTTTTGTACACCTCTAGAGCCATCCTAAATATATAAAGAAATAATATTGAGTCGGATTACCACTTTTTTACAAAATTGAAATTTGGGCAAACTATGAAAAAAATCAAGTGAATTCACTCTATTCAATGTCATTTAATCTTTCAATAAGTAGCAACCCAGCTACTTGTCGTATTTCAGTTGGCCCGAATTGTGGTTTCAATTATTTTACATGCAAATCTCTGAAGGCAGTTGAGTTGTAGCCTGTAGGCATCGAGTCCTTGTCACTGCTCACGCGGACCCTAACTCATCAATAAATGTTTGATTATATCTCATCGGGAATGCCATCACTTATTAATTGTCGCCTTTATTTCGTTACCTATTTTTCTCAACGAGCATTGGTTCGATTACCACATGGATATGGATGACAAAATCATGATATGACCTCGTTATTTTGTTTTGTTTTTGTTTTTTTTAAAAGCAACTTTTAACTTTGTCTCAATCGAAAGTCCCACCATCGACAAAATAATATAACAACAATTCTAAAAAAGTCTTCAAATATTATTTATATATTAAATAAAAAAATACATAGTCAAAATTAATTTTAAAAGAGAAATCAATTGAGATTTTTCAAATTATATTTTACTTTTTACTCTTCCATATTTAAGAGTGATTTCTTTCTCTTCAAATATTATTACATAATAATTTAGCACTCTTCACTTTTTGTAGTGGTTGGAGTACGAATAACTATTTATATATTAAAATAATATAATTTAAATAAGTCTCATTAAATTTAATTAAAATAATATAAATCTATTTATATTAACTATCTTATATTATATTATATAATTTTTATATCACATCATTATCATAATTACATATAATTTTTATATTAAAATCATATAATAAAAATGAACCCTTTAATTTGATTAAAATAATATAATTTTATTTTTACAAGAAGAATCTTTTGAAAAATAACTTATTTTTCAATCTTTAATTTGTCAAATAGATAATCAAATAAGTATTTGAGAAGTGAAATTATATGTCTTTTGGTGTTACCCTAAATCATTATATCTGCAAATCTTACGACACAAGTATATCGATATGACCCTCTCTCTCTCTCTCTCTCTCTTATATATATATATATATATATATTGTATTCGATTGACATAAAATCATACCATTGATAATCATATCATTTCGTATTAATTTATTTATTAATTAAACCACCTCACACGTTTATTTGTTTATGATATGAATAATATTTGTGTAATCGTATTAATAAGACATGAGACCTCATTTACAACCTGTTTATTAATCATATAATCATGTTAATTGGGTAGTCATGTTTTAATCTGTTAGAAAAATTGAGTAACCTTATAATATGGACATTCAAACTTACAACGTTACATAAAAAAGTATAAACTAAATACTATAAACAAAATTGAAATATGTAATAAAGATATAATGTAGAACTTGAAACTTGAGTAATGTACTAACTTAATCGAGACATAAATTTGATTCATTAGCCTTAAGATAAAATTAACCCCACACTTGTACACTTTAGTATTGATTGTTTTCTTAAAGAATACAACGATCACTTCAAATTAATAAGAACATTGAACTTCCTTAGTTAAAACTCTATTAATACTTATGCTCACAAATGACTTCTTGTAAAGACTTTTCTCTATAGAAGAAGAAATGAGAAAAGAATGTCGAAAATAAAAGGGTGAATGAGTGAATAATCCCACCACATTGAGTGCTTATTTATATATATGAAGAGATACCATTAAAGAGACAAAACTAGTTATTTGAATTTGAATAATTTCATCTAATAATTTTGATCTTTCATTTTGAATTTTGTGATTTCAAATGAAACAATGTGTCCTTAAGTGAAACTAAATATTTAAAGGACATCTCTCATCACTTAGAAAGCACATAATCACAAAACACTTGTTCTCTTTAATTTGGATAGCACCATTTTACACATATAGTTTTTTGGAAACTTCAATCAATCGACTTTAAGGTTCGATTGACCGATGTTCTTCAAATTTCTAATTTCAAAAACACAAGTTCAATCACTAACCTTAAATTATTTGAAATTGTATTACAATCCTCCATAATTTTCAAATTAAAAAATTCATCTATAACCAAATGCCAATTTTAGTACAGATACTTGAGAGAGTTTCGATGTAAACAATTGCATCAAGATAAGTAGATTTTGGGCTTAAACCTTTTTTAATGAATAACTATTGGATTTACTTGGCAACCCAATGACTATAGCTTGAATTATTTTGCCGTTTCCCGACCGGGTTTAGTTCTTACGGTTGTGTTCATTTTAGTCCTGAACAATACCTGGTTTCTTATGTGCTTTTAGAGAATTTAGCTTTTATAATTCTTATAGAAGCGGTCACACTTCACTCTTAAATAGGTATTTTTTTATTGAGAGCATCATGCCCATACTCCACTTGAATCATTCCCAAGATGTAGTAATCCATAAAATTTTAACTTATCTTTTACCATGACAAACAATACTCATGTTATCATAGAAATTGGTAGGAGTAACTAACTCATCAGTGATCTTTTTGAATTATATAAAATTTTAATTATCCATTTTGAACCAGCAATGATCATTTTAAACTATATAAAATTTTAGTTGTCCATTTTAAACCATCAGTGATAATTTTAAATTATATAAAATTAAAGGCAATTCCTTATATATAGCTTTAAGCCCAAATCCCTCGATGGCTTATACATCTTCTCGTTAGATAAACCTTTAATAAATGGATCAGTTAGGTTTTCCTTAATTTAGCATATTTAATTGAGATTATTCCACTTGAGATAATTATCTTATGGTATTGCGTATTTGACGTATGTGTTGTGAGTTATTACTTACTATTATACATTATATTTAAGGTTCTCCCAATAACCAACTGACTATCACAATGTATAATAATCGTTGACACGAATTTTGGCTAGTTTGGAATGTCTTCCAATAAAATTTTAAGCAATTCTACTTCTTCTATTATTTTATCTAATGTTTTGAATTCAGATTGTATAATAGACCTTGAAATGTATGTTTTCCTTGAGGATTTCTAGGACATTGTTGTAGCGTCAAATGTAAACACAAATCCCCTTGTAGATTTTACGTTATTAGTATTCGATATCTAATTTGCATCACTATATCCTTCTAATACAGCCAGATATTTTGTATAGTATATTTTATAGTTTGTAATATTTCTTAAAATACATTACAACTCTTACCATATATTTCTAATGGTCTTGATTGCTCATATTGTTGGTGACAGCAGTGAATGTGTGTTGCGAAAAATAATTTTTTTTTGCCATCAACGAGTCTCAAGATCATTTGATTCCTATGTGTTCGTGGGAGCGTTAGGAGTCCGTTGGTACCCTCAGAATTTCAGTAAGACCTCTCTATAAAAACCTCATTATTTTAGTGAATTTTCTTTATATTTTGATTCTTCCACTACTGTCGTAGAGTAATATATTGACATGTATTGAATTGAATAAGCTAGAATATATTAAATTTGTGTTATTGGCAGAATTCGGGTGAAATCAGAATGTATGAATCGATCCAATAGGATTTACAAGTTTATAGTAAAATCAAATTTCGAGCGTGTCTGTGTTTTGATAAATATAATGATAGATTTGAGGTAACTATGATGATGCGATAAAGTTTAGATGGTTTCAAGAAGTTTTCGGATGGTATAGGGTCCTTATGGAACGTTTCCGGAAGCTTTTTCGGAAAAATTACTGAAAATACGTAATTCGAGGATTTAAACTATATGATTGTCTTAGAATGATATATTATGACATTTTAAGAGTATTTGAATGGTTTTGGGAGAAACTGAAAAGATCCAAAATGTTTCAGATCTTTTCGTAATACTTTCAGATTTTTAAGAGGATTTTTGGGTTTGAGGTCGGAAAGTGAATATGATATAATAGATTTGTTAAGTTAAATATTTTGAGAATAATGAAACTAAAATCTTTGAAATCATACTTGATTTGAGTTTTCTAGGAAGGTTCGGAATTTTATTATAGCTAAATCGAGAATTCTATATAAAAAAAAAAAACTACGATTCTAACCGTGTTTCGCAATTTGTTTTGAAAGATTTGACTAAGGCAGAATTGTTCACGAGTCTAGGTAAGTATCCATGCAATGAGTACTTGATTTAATGTTTGATGTTTCTCTAATAGATATGCATGTGTGTGTGTGTGTGTGTGTGTGTGTGTGTGTGTGTGTGTGTGTGTGTGTGTGTGTGTGTAATATATATAGATATGTCTATATAAACATTCTAAGGTCTATTTGTCATATGATGGTATTGTATCTCAATGTGCAAGTTATTTGTCGATGGTGGGTGTATATATATATATATATATATATATATATATATATATATATATATATATATATATATATATATATTTGTAGATATGTCAGTATGATTGTCTCTTGAACAAATATATGACATAAAGTTATCATTTTGTAATTTGTGATGGTGTATTTGGTATGTGATGTGTGATGTGCTGACATGTCAGTGGATAATTTGTTTAATGTTTTGCTTGATATTTTGTTTATGTTTTGTTTAATATGTTCATTTTATAGTTCGTTTTACAATAAAATATTTTGATAAGAATGATTCTGCATAATTTGTTTCACGTGACATGAGATTTTTGATTGGATGGGATGATACGTTTTCCACCACGGTGCTAGTATGATGTTTATGTTTTAAGATTTTGAAACCTCTTAGGCTCCTACATAGGATCTTGTCCAGTTATAGTGGACCGACCTATTACTCTTTATCGATATGATCCTGTTTCGAACAATGTCTGGTCTGTGCGTGAGACCTAAACATTAGATGCTTGATATTTTCATCCAACTGACTTGATTCCTTGATGCCCAGTATATTCTTCCAGTTGGTCTCTAGATGCCTCATATGGATTTATGATGACATTTGTTTGAGATTTTGATTTCATTTTCAGCAAAACACTTTATGTTATTGTAAAATCTTTCCCTTGAAGATGCTAACGGTAGGGAATAGGCTGACCTATCCCCCTAAGCCTTTGACTTTCTAACTATTTTTTTTCATGGTTATTTCAATTGGAACAACTGTGAACAAAATGGTAGAATAGCTACAGAGTTTGGCTAATGATATTGCCAACTTAACGACACCTCAGACGGTTAGGGTCAAAACAAGTGATAAGAAGAGTGAGCACAA
>SKCR01000495.1:0-29005 GCA_019454045.1 Zanthoxylum bungeanum | reverse complement strand
GGTGTTGGGGCACACCGGACGACCTGTAAGGATTCCACAGGGGAAACTATGTTTTCATTATCATACGGATATGAAGCGGTTATTCCAGCAGAGATCAGAATGACTACCCACGGGTCCGACATTATAAGGACGGACAGAATGAAGAACTCATCAAAAGTCATCTCGACCTGATCGAAGAAAAGAGGGAGAAGTCGGCTATGAAGACAGCAGTCTATCAACAAAGAATGACTCGTTTCTACAACAAAAAAGTTTGGACCCGTGTTTTTCTTCCAGGTGACTTGGTATTGCGAAGGGTCACCTTGAACACTCGAAGGCCGGAGGAAGGTTCGTTAGGAGCCAAGTGGGAAGGGCCCTATAGAATTATGGAAGTAGTAAGGTCGTGTGCCTATACTTTGGAACAGCTGGACAGCACACAACTAAAAAAGCCTTGGAACGCCGAGATGTTGAGAAAGTACTTCCAATAGGTTTTTTCTTTATTTCTTTTTTTTAAACAACCCGACAGGGGTTAGGAGATCAAATAAACCCTCTCCCAAAATATCCCGCGGAGAGTTGTAGGAAGGGCAGTAGGTCCCCGAATATAAATAAAATTTTCTTTTTTCAGATAAGAAGATCTTCATTCGCTTTTCCAAATTAGACTTGAAAGTCATATTCAGTATTTCGGGGACATACTCGACGCGAAGGGATGATCTGGGATCAGGACTGCATCAAGGGATGATGAAGCGCATGAGGGAGCACGCGAAGCCTTTCGTAGTAGAGTCAACCCCCTGAAACTGAAGCAGAACTACCCTATTACTGACTGGCGTAAACACACACGTATAACGCAAGCACACGTATCGTTCAAGTAATATAAAAATATCGATCCCACGAGGACTTAATTCCTACTGTTGTTATTAATTATTGATTCTATTTATTTACAGGTATCTAATTATGGAGAAGGAAATTGATTGCTTTTGGTTGGTTGAATGTGGTTTTGCAAAATAAAATAAAAACAGACTCAAAAGAAAACACTAAGGAAATAAAAGAAAAGACTCAAGGATCTAGGGTCGTGACTCCACACAATATTATTATAAAGATGAATTGATTCTCTTATTTATGTGTAATAAATTAATTTGCTAACCTGGAACACGATGATATGCGAAAGCCTCTTCCGATGGTCAGATGCAAATACCCAGTATAACCCAATTGAACCATATTCCTATGTCAACCAATTACCTGGATTCATTAAGATTAAGTTCCAATTATGGTTACCCACGCCCGACAGGTATATTCCTATCCTGTAAGGAAATCTATTAAAGGGTTAACTATCCTCAAGGAAGATCGTGAGCTATTGAAATTAAGGCTAAAACCTAAAATCCCTATGTCTAGTTCATTTTAAGTTACCATATCAATCTTATTGGTGATCAGACAACAAGAAGCATTAAGCTTAAGACTCAATAAACAAACTAAAGAATTACCCATAAAAAGAAAATCAATTATTAAGTGTGGATATTGTGTTTCATCACTTCCCTAGAATAAAATAAAATGCTGGGGTTAGAGGATCCACATTTAATATTTTTTATCTAGGAATCTCACTTATTATAATTTATAAATTATTTTTTGTTCTGCTTTCTCAGGAATTAATAATGTTAAACATTTAAAACCAGCCATATAGGCGGTAATCCATTTGGTCCAATTACACCAGCCATATAGGCGGTAATTATCTGTCACATAAAGACCAGCCATATAGGCGGTAAAGTAATTTATATTTAACCCGACCATATAGGCGGTAATAAAGTCTGACATTAATTAATCCGGTTAAATTATAATTTATAAATTATAGTTAAGTGAGATTTACCTAAATAATATATTAAAGGTTTCACCTTTTACCCAAGCGGAAATTAACTACTAAACATAAAAGAAAAGAGAAGAAGAAGAACTATTATTACTATTACTGAAAATTAAAATACATAATTAAAAATATTATTTATATATACAAAAATAGATGCAATCCTCTAAAAACAGGGAAAAGCTCCCAAGGAAAGCACACCAAATGAAGTGGTGAAGGCCTGAATTTATAGGCATTTTCTGGAACCAGCGTCGCGACGCCAAAGGTCCCAGTGTAGCGACGCTGGCACACAGTTTTGGTCCACGCGGGTTGACCACGCGTGATCTGTCGGCAGAATCCGGTGATGACACGTGTGATGCGGTAAATGTGGTGCAATGAGAAGACGACACGTGGCACACCGTGATTGGCTGAGCTTTCGGTCCAATGATCATCTGACATGTGGCACGCGTTTAGGATTGGTCCAATGAGAGATTAACACATGGCAGCATGTGATTCGCCGGTGATTCGGTCCAATGACAACTCGACACATGGCACGCGCTTGCTTTGGTCCAATGAGATTTCGACACGTGGCAGACGGCGCATTTTAGCTGATCTTCTGTGATGATGACACGTGGCACGGCGCACGTTAGTAAGTCCAATTTCTCAGATTCTAAACGTGTCCCTCGGTGCACGTTAGCATGTCCGGCGCACTTTAGACGTCGCAACGCGTAGGGTCTTGGCGTCGCGACGCGAAAAAATTACCGAATTGCACTTTTGTCATGTTTTCTCTATTTTGGCCCCAAATTGTTTTCAATGCTTTCCCAACTTTATTTATCTGCAAAATAACACAAAACACATCAAAACGTTCACAAAACTCAAGAAACTATAAAAATATTAGGTTAAATGAGTGGGAAATAGTGATAGATTTACCACTCATCACACCCCCAAACCTAAATTTTGCTAGTCCTCGAGCAAAACACAAAATAAAATAACATAATAAAATTTAACTAAGCCACTTTTGTAGGGATCACGGTTGCATTTAGCGTATGCAATAAGCCTTTAAACCCCTAGGTGTCCCTAGTGGACGAGTTGTAGTCTCGTGAGGGTTTACAGTAATGATACCCACAAACATTTTACAAAAGTAAAAAGGTAGTAAAACTAATGCACACAAAAGCAAAAAGACAAGCGAAAATAGAATAAAGAAGTTAGTGACTAATCAGGTGAAATTTTTCCCCAAGTTATTAGTTGTTTTGTTTCTTTCTAAATTACCGAATAAGTAAATTCTCCGATTATATTTACATTCTCCCATACACATACACAGCCAACAAAATATTAATCAACTCATTTTTCCCACAACAGTCATAAGTGCAGTTGATAAGAGAGTAATATTTTTGTCCTAAAGTTCTATCAGATTTCACACCTTTTTGTAGCAATGGAATAATTTTTCTGATTTTTTTCTTTGATTTTTCACTATTTTTTATTTATATACAATACCTTCCATCTATGTAACGAGTATTGGGTCGGTGGCTCCCAAACCAGTTGGCTTTAGGGCACCAGGTGTTAAGACACCCCTACGGACTTAATTACTCAGACTTCAGATATATATATTTTTGCAACATCTTCGATCCATGTAACGAGCTTTGGGCCAGTGACTCCCAAACCAGTTGGCTTTAGGGCACTAGGTGTTAAAACACCCTTACAGACTTAATAACTCGGATCTCAGTTTTTTTTTTTTACTCCATCACTTTTTGAGATGCTTCCTCCAATTAAACTAGAGCACTGAATATTAAAAACTTTTCAATTACAGCTCATGTTCGTATGTTACTATGTATGTTGATATACCTGTCAACTGAGCATATGAAGATTCATTTTAGTCAGTGTTATGGAGAATTCACAAATTAAATAATTCAAAATGAAATAAACAAAATAACTTATTTCGAAATAGATTTGAGATACGTCTCAGGAGTAGAAACTCCTTACTCGGCTATCTTTTACCAATTTCACCTTTTTAGTCAAACACAAAAATGCAAAATATTTTTGTAATTTTTTGAAAATTTTTCAATTTTTTTGTATTTTTCGAAAAATTTTGGACTAAAAAAAAACAACATACAAACTAACAAGGTACTAATCAACTAATTTCCTCCCCCAAACCTAAATGAGACATTGTCCACAATGTCTTAAATAGTAAAAGGAGAGTTAAGAAGGTCGTACCTGGTTAGCTGAAATTCTACACGAAATTAAAGGTTAAGATCCATATTAATTCGACGCCTCTTACCACGATCGTCCTCGGACCAATTTATCTTTGAAAGGATAGGGTCAACTTGTGGTTCATAGGCTATGAGTTGGTCTATTAGATCTGGAGCAGTTCTGGCAGTGAAGAGGAGTTCTTTCATGGGTTTTGACACGAACCTATTTCTTCGGGCATCATCAAGAAACACACAAAGAAAATCATAAAATCCATCAACGTTAAGCAGGCCAAGCGGTTTCTGGTGTATGTTCAGGTTCGCCCAAGATAGAACTATAAAAATTTCCTCCAATGTGCCCAAGCCACCTAGCAAAGCGATAAAAGCATCAGCACGATTAATCATTTCTACCAGTCGTTCAGACATACCCGGCATGATCAGTTCCTCTCTGTTTGATGATCCAATAAGATTTGCCTATGCCAAGGGTTTTGGATGATTCCCAAAACGTGACTGCCTCCTTCCTGTACAGCCTTTGAAACGATCCCCATAAGTCCAAGATTTCCTCTGCCATATATTAAGTGCATATTCCTTGCAGCTAAGACTCGACCCAATTTCTGTGCTGTCTCTACGTATTGTGGCTTAGTACCAATACTAGTACCGCAAAACACACAGATGTTTTCAACTCGTCTTCTTGAAGTGGCTTCCATTTTTTTTTAATGTATTTCTTTCTCAAATCAGGATGCCTTCCAAAGTGTGATGACGAGCTGATTTTATAATACCTGAAATGGGTGAGTAATAATAGCACTAGTATCTTCCAGAGGAAGCTTATTAGCTAAACAATAAAATGAATCGTGAAAGGTCAAAAAGTCTGGATCCTGTCTATGAAAATAAAGATAATTACAACAGAAAAGTGAATCAAAGCAATAATTAAGGCAACAGAATTATGTACGCAATACACCATTCGTTTGGTATAAATTCATTAGGATGCGTCTCAAGAATCCATTCCTTATTCAGCCATCGCTAATGAATTAGCTTTCATTTTTGCCAAACACCATTCCTTCTGTCTTAAAATGCTTCGTTTGTGCTTTTCCCTAAAAAAATAACACACAAAATTAAAAAAAAATTCTACAACATGTTTACACAAAATATAAAACAGAAATTACAACAAATTACATGGGTTGCCTCCCTGCTAGCGCTAAATTTTTCGTCTTCAGCCAGACGTGACTGAAATTCATCTGTTAATGAGGTTTCAATGTCGTTTTGGATGTCCGATTAAAGACAATCCTGTGAGCGTTGCTTTTGAAGGGTCTCTTCCAACGGTAAAGTGGCAAAAAGAATTTTGTCTCATTTAGTGCTTGTGCCACTTTTTTGCTCCTTGTTGCTCCAGTGGTTCATGCAAAGAAAGAAAGAAAATCATGAGGTCTCGTATGGTGCTTGACTTGGAATGGGATTTCCATTCTGTCAAGCTTTTGGGCGATGTTTTTGATTTGTACTCCCCAAAACAGCGATGTTTCTCCTGAATGCTCTGGATCTTTATTAAGGTCAGACATTTGCTCCTCCATTTGCTCTGTTTCTTGCTTCACATTTTCTTCACAGATGTATTTTAGGATCTCAGTATTTAATTCTTCATCTGTCATCTGTGAAATGCATGCTCCCAAAGTATCAACGTGAAGATGTAAAGATGTGTCTGACATTAGGTCTTCATCCTCTGATCTGAGTGAAATGATTGGCTCAGGTAGATCTTCTTCAAACATTTGCGCAATGGAAGCTCCAAGATCTTCATTTTGAGGATGTAAAGTTTCATCTTCCCTTATTGGTGCAGTTGGTACAAATAGCTCAGCTTCTTCATCCTTGTCAAAGTCAGAAGAATAATAAAAATCAAATTGAGACTTTGTTGGTTCAGGCTCCTGAATTGATACCTCTGATTCTTGATACTGCTCAGCCTCGTCCTCTGTTATGATGTCATGATGAATCTCAGGATATTCGAAGGCTTCTTCAGTAATATTTGAATTTGCTCCGTGAGATATGTGATTCAGGTTCTCTGTTAATTGTCTAACTTGATCTGTCATTCTCTGTATAGACGTTGCTTGACTCTGAATTTGTGCATCAAATTGAGCTTCCCGTTCCTCGAACCAATCTTTGAGTATGTGAATCAACTGATCTTCCTCTGATGGTTCTAATTGTTGATGAAGATCATAGGTAGATGGTGGATAAGATGGAAAATGTGATGGTTCCTCGTACCTTGAATGATTCCAATAATTCTGCCACTCTGAAAAGTATATGCATTGATCGCTCGGGTGGTTACCATCACAAATCACACATCTCCCCATTTCGTTCTGATGAGCAAATGTAATAGTGCTTGGTTCTGGCATCCAGTGATAGTCATTGGGCTGACAACAGGCCTCAGAAAACCGAACTGTTGCTCCCAGATGTGGGGTGTATCTTCTTGTAAAGCTCGTAATCTCTCAATCTCCCAGTAGTGTTCCATTTTTCAACCACCTGAATAAAAGAAAAAAATTACAGATAAAAATAAAGAAAATTAGATAAAAGGAAATTAGATAGCTTCAAAATTAATAACTCAAGAAAAATAAGTCCCCGGCAACGGCGCCAAAAACTTGACCGGCGTAAACACACACGTATAACGCAGCGCACATATCGTTCAAGTAGTATAAAAATATCGATCCCACGAGGACTTAATTCCTACTGTTGTTGTTAATTATTGATTCTATTTATTTACAGGTATCTAATTATAGGGAGAAGGAAATTGATTGCTTTTGGTTGATTGAATGTGGTTTTGCAAAATAAAATAAAAACAGACTCAAAAGAAAACACTAAGGAAAATAAAAGAAAAGACTCAAGGATCTAGGGTCGTGACTCCACACAATATTATTATAAAGATGAATTGATTCTCTTATTTATGTGTAATAAATTAATTTGCTAACCTGGAACACGATGATATGCGAAAGCCTCTTCCGATGGTCAGATGCAAATACCCAGTATAACCCAATTGAACCATATTCCTATGTCAACCAAATTACCTGGATTCATTAAGATTAAGTTCCAATTATGGTTACCCACGCCCGACAGGTATATTCTTATCCTATAAGGAAATCTATTAAAGGGTTAATTATCCTCAAGGAAGATCGTGAGCTATTGAATCTAAGGCTAAAACCTAAAATCCCTATCTCTAGTTCATTTTAAGTTTACCATATCAATCTTATTGGTGATCAGACAACAAGAAGCATTAAGCTTAAGACTCAATAAACAAACTAAAGAATTACCCATAAAAAGAAAATCAATTATTAAGTGTGGATATTGTGTTTCATCACTTCCCTAGAATAAAATAAAATGCTGGGGTTAGAGGATCCACATTTAATATTTCTTATCTGGGAATCTCACTTATTATAATTTATAAATTATTTTTTGTTCTGCTTTCTCAGGAATTAATAATGTTAAACATTTAAAACCAGCCATATAGGCGGTAATCCATTTGGTCCAATTACACCAGCCATATAGGCGGTAATTATCTGTCACATAAAGACCAGCCATATAGGCGGTAAAGTAATTTATATTTAACCCGACCATATAGGCGGTAATAAAGTCTGACATTAATTAATCCGGTTAAATTATAATTTATAAATTATAGTTAAGTGAGATTTACCTAAATAATTATATTAAAGGTTTCACCTTTTACCCCAGCGGAAATTAACTACTAAACATAAAAGAAAAGAGAAGAAGAAGAACTATTATTACTATTACTGAAAATTAAAATACATAATTAAAAATATTATTTATATATACAAAAATAGATGCAATCCTCTAAAAACAGAGAAAAGCTCCCAAGGAAAGCACACAAATGAAGTGGTGAAGGCCTGAATTTATAGGCATTTTCTGGAACCAGCGTCGCGACGCCAAAGGTCCCAGCGTAGCGACGCTGGCACACAGTTTTGGTCCACGCGGGTTGACCACGCGTGATCTGTCGGCAGAATCTGGTGATGACACGTGTGATGTGGTAAAGGTGGTGCAATGAGAAGACGACACGTGGCACACCGTGATTGGCTGAGCTTTCGGTCCAATGATCATCTGACATGTGGCACGCGTTTAGGATTGGTCCAATGAGAGATTAACATGTGGCAGCATGTGATTCACCGGTGATTCGGTCCAATGACAACTCGACATGTGGCACGCACTTGCTTTGGTCCAATGAGATTTCGACACGTGGCAGACGGCGCATTTTATCTGATATTTTGTGATGATGACACGTGGCACGGCGCACGTTAGTAAGGCCAGCGCACGTTAGCAAGTCTAATTTCTTAGATTCTGACACGTGTCCCTCGGCGCACGTTAGCATGTCCGGCGCACGTTAGACGTTGCGACGCGGAAAATTACCAAATTGCCCTTTTATCATGTTTTCTCTATTTTGGCCCAATTGCTTTCAATGCTTTCCCAACTTATTTATCTGCAAAATAACACAAAAATATCAAAACGTTCACAAACTCAAGAAACTATACAAAATATTAGTTAAATGAGTGGGAATTAGTGATAGATTTACCACTCATCAATGACTTGCATTAATGAGGGATATTTCAAGATGGTAATTGCGGGGAGGGAGTGCCCCCGTAAGATGGCCGGTAAGATGGCCGGCCTGGCCAGCTGGGGAAATACGACTACATGGAGTGTGTTCCCGCACGTTTTGTCTGGCCAACGGATCCATGAGAAGCATAGCACGAGGAGGGATTATGCCCTAGTGGCGTTTGCTTGCTCCAGTGTTACCGAACATAAGGAGGAACATGCCCTTAATGTTTCGGACACTCTTTGATCCCTACTGACCGGCGTAATCACACACGTTAAACGCAAGCGCACGTATCGTTCAAGTAGTATAAAAGATATCGATCCCACGAGGACTTATTACCTATTCTATTAATTTTTGAGGTTAAGTGATTACTGATATCTAACAAGTTGTTTGATTAAAATGACGATGATTCTAAATTTAAAACAAGTAAAAGAAATTTGAGAATAGATTAATGAGAATTAAGACTATCTAGGGTTGTGAATTCTTCCAATATTAATTAAAAGATGAAGTAGTTAAATCATAGTTGGGTAAAATATTAAATTATTAATCTGGAATACTAAATTATGTAAAAGCCTCTTCCGATGGTCATTTACAAATACCTAGAATAATCAAATTGAATCATATGTCTATGTCAATTAAATTACCTAGATTCATTAAGATTGAATTCCAATTATTGATTACCCCCGCCCAACAGGTATATTTCTATCCTGTAAGGAAATCTATTAAAGGTTTTCTATCCTTAAAGAAGATCGTGGGTTGTTGAGTATAAGGTCTTAAACTTAAAATCCCTATGTCTAGTTCATTTTAAGTTTAACTTATCAATTTTATTAATGGCCAGTTAATAAAAAGGCTTTAAGATTATGACTCAACAAATAATTCTTTAATTACCCAACTGTAATCTAACCCTTTATAAACTGGTGATATTAGATTTTATCACAACCCTAGATATTTAACTTAGTTACAACACATAACTAAAACTGATAAAACTTAAAAGACATAAATAGAAATTGCTGAAAAGTATTTGTAAAGTAGTAATTTGCAAAGAAACGAAAAGAAATGCTAAGGCAAAAGGAATCAACTTCTACTATTTACTATTTAGATATCTCCCAATAAAATGATATATAAACTTGTGATTATTTCCAACCAGCCATATAGGCGGTAACCTGATTAAGTCAATTTAAGTAAACCAGCCATAAAGGCGGAACCAAAGTAACCAGCCATAAAGGCGGAACCAAAATAACCAGCCATAAAGGCGGAAAAGGAATTTTATTACCAACCGACCAATCTGGCGGTATCCTGATTAATTCATTTTTTAAATAGTAAATATATTATTTTTAAGGGAGATTAATCTAAATAGTAAAAGTAAAAGTATTACCTTATTACCTCAGCATAGATAAGTTACCCTATCATAGATGGATAGAATTACTACTACAAAGCGTAAATAAAACCTGAATAAAAGAAGAAAATATGAAGAACTCTCATTTATTTATAAGGATTTCAGAGGAAGAGGTACATTTGAAACTAAAAATTCGAAATCTATTTATAGGCAAAAAAATCTAATTTTTTATTATTATTTTTCTGATTTTTATTACTTTATTATTTTATTATTTTATTATTATTTTTTTTGGATCGCTGAATTTTCGACACGTGTCATGGTGTGCTAAAAATGACGGCTCGTTGAATCTTCGACATGTGGCATGGTGGTGCAATTACCAAAATACCCTCGGTGTCGGGACGCCCAAAATTACCAAAATACCCTTTTTGCCAAATTTCACAGTTTTGCTCCAAATCACCTCTAAAATGTCCTGAATCTTTATTTATCTGCAAAATAACACAAAACACATCAAAATATTCACAAAACTCAAGAAACTATACAAAATATCAAGTTAAATGAGTGGGAAATAGTGATACATTTATCACTCATCACACCCCCAAAACCTAACATTTTGCTAGTCCTCGAGCAAAATAAAATAACATAATAAAATTTTAACTAAGCCACTTTCGTAGGGATCACGATTGCATTTAGCATATGTAACAAGCCTTTAAACCCCTAGGTGTCCCTAGTGGACGAGTTGTAGTCTCGTGAGGGTTTACAGCAATGATACCCACAAACATTTTACAAAAGTAAAAAGGTATTAAAACTAATGCACACAAAAGCAAAAAGACAAGCGGAAAAGAGAATAAAGATGTTAGTGACTAATCAGGTGAAATTTTCTAATGCAAGTTACTAGATGTTTTGTTCATTCTAAATTACTGAATAAGTAAATTCTCCGATTATTTTTACCATTCTTCATATACACAGTCACCATAATATTAAACAACTATTTTTGCCCACAACAGTCATAAGTGTAGTTGATAAGAGAGTAATATTTTTGTCCTAAAGTTTTATCAGAATTCACATCTTTTTATAGTAATGGAATAAATTTCTGATTTTTCTGATTTTTTTTCTTTGATTTTTTTTTTCCTATTTTTTATTTATATACAATATCTTCCATCTATGAGCGAGCTTTAGGTCGGTGACTCCCAAACCAGTTGGCTTTAGGGCATCAGGTGTTAAGACACCCCTAAGGACTTAATTACTCAGACTTCAGATATATATACATATATATAATTTTTCATCATTTTGATCCATGTAACGAGCTTTGGGCCAATGACTCCCAAACCAGTTGGTTTTAGGGCACTAGGTATTAAAATACCCTTACAGACTTAATAACTCGGATCTCATATGTTTTTTTTTTTTTTTTTTTTTTTTTTTTATCCATCACTATTTTTTTAGATGTTTCCTCCAAATGAACTAGAGTACTGGATATTACAAACTTTTCAATTTTAGCTCATGTCTGTATGTTACCATGTATGTTGATAATATCTGCTAACTAAGTATATGAAGATTCATTTTAGTCAGTTTAATGGAGAATTTACAGATTAAATAATTCAAAAGTGAATAAACAAAAATTAACTTGTTTTGAATTAGGTTTGAAATACGTCTCAGGAGTGGAAATTCCTTAACAGCTATTTCTTACCAATTTCATTCATCTTTTTAGTCAACATAACAACAAAACATTTCTACTGGTCATAATTGATAATTTAACACATGTGTTTTTTAAAATCAAAGGCTCTCGCTGACGAAGGATTGTTCACAACTAGGACTCCCCACTCAAGGGTTTCAAGCGACCAAGTGAACGCAACCTTTTTTATACCTTATGGTACGTGCCAACGAATTTATGGTGTGTGACTAATGTCGAATGGACTTCCCGTTGTAGATTCCCCAGAGGGAAGGTGGAGCGAGGCTCACTTAAGTACCCTAGCCCTTAGGCTCTTATCGCTTGTTGTCAGGAATAAACAACGAGTCCTCCAAACCTCTGTCACAACAACACGCTACAAGTGAATGATTATCTAGGTGCCTCACACATCTTTTCCTTATAAAAAGGTAGTGAGTGAAGAAGACAAACCCAAACCATCACCTAGCTTTAAATATGCCCTTTGTTTTATTAATTTTTTAATATTTTTTGTATTTTTCGAAAAATTTTGGACTAAAACACAAAAACTAAAAATCAAGATAAAAGGAGAATTAAGAAGATAATACCTGGTTAGCTGAAACTCTACAAGAAATTTAAGAGTTAAGATCCAGATTAATTCGACGCTTCTTACCACGATCATCATCAGACCATTTTATCTTTGAAATGATAGGGTCAACTTGTGGTTCATAGGCAATGAGTTGATCAATTAAATCTGGAGCAGTTCTGGTTTTGGACAGTAAAAAGAGTTCTTTCATTGGTTTTGTCACGAACCCATTCTCCGAGCATCATCAAGAAACACACAAAGAAATCATAAAAATCCATCACGTTGAGCAGTCCAAGCGGTTTCTGGTGTATGTTCAGGTTCGCCCAAAGAAACTATAAAAATTTCCTCTAATGTACCCAAGCCACCTGGCAAAGCAATAAAAGCATCAGAACGGTTAATCATTTCAACCAGTCGTTCAGACATACCTGGCACGATCAGTTCCTCTCCGTTTGATGATCCAATAAGATTTGCCTCTGCCAAGGGTTTTGGGATGATTCCCAAAACATGACTGCCTTCTTCTTGCTCCGGCTTTGAAACGATCCCCATTAGTCCAAGATTGCCTCCGCCATATATTAAATGCTATTCCTTGCTGCTAGACTCGACCCAATTCCTGTGCTGCTTCTATGTATTGTGGTTAGTACCAACAGTACTACCGCAAAACACACAAATGTTTCAATTCGTCTTCTTGATGGCTTCCATTTTTATTTTTTTTACTATGGATGTCTTCAAAAGTGCAATGATGAGTTGAATTTATAGTACCTGAAAAGGGTGAATAAAATAATAGCACAAGTATCTTCCGAAGGACGATTAGTAGTAAAATAATAAAATAGATCGTGATAGTCAACAAGATCTGGATCCTGTCGGAGAAAACAATAAAACAAATCAATTACTAGAAAAAGACAAAGAGATATAATATGTACAGAGAAAAGTAACGGCTTGATTGACATCTATGCGTCAGGAACAAGCTTCCCATCCAATTTTCTTATAAATTGGCAAACAGGGTCTTTTTGAGTCAGATTCCCTAGACTTAATTGTGTCTTTCTTTTTGGAATTGTGTGTGTAATTTGTGAATGGCTATATGAACATATCCACTGGGATGCGTCTCAAGAGTCGAAGAAATATCATCTAAAGACTCCTTACTCAAGCCATCCCTAATGAATTTATTTTATCTTCACGATTATCAGACACCATTCCTAAAGAACGACAACGAGTATTGCAATTCCAACGCGCACATTTGTAACAAACACCTATTTGCTTAGCTCTACGTTTCTTTGCATAGGTGCTTCTTCCAAACCAGGTAAATAAACTACAAGTCTTCAGAAAACTCACCTGCTAGACGGATACGTGCTTCGATTACCCAACAAATATCATAGGAATACCTTTGATCATTAGTAGTCTCATTCGTTCCAAGCGAGCTTTGTAAAACTTTCATCAGAGATTTTTGAGGGAGAGAAGGAAATTGCTTGTGAAGACTTGGGAGAGCTTCTTCCATTTTGAAATTTCTTTATCTGCAAAAACTAAACACACAAAATAAAATCACATTCACACCAAATTGCAATATATACTAAATTTGCATGGGTTGCCTCCCTGCTAGCGCTAAGTTTAATGGTCGTCAGCTAGACCGTGACTTTTCGAACGTTATGCTGAATCTGAAAGTGTGACACTTTCTTTTTGTCGCTCCAACGGTTCTCCCCAATAGTGTTTGACACGCCTGTTCTTAACTTTGAAAGTTTTGTTGAAGTCAGGATCATGTATCTAAACGGCTCTATCTGGAAAAAACTTTGGATGATCACAAATGGACCTGACCACCGTGATTTTGGCTTCCAAGGGAAGAATTTCCCCTTGATTTTTTTAACAGTACCTTCTGCCCTAGTTCCAGTTGTGTATGCGCATTATTTCTCATCAGGTCTTTTCTTTGCCTTTTCTTTGTATAATTTGGCATCCTCAAAAGGGCTGTTTGTGAAATTCCTCCCATTTGTTGAGCTGGTGGATCTTTTTCTCTTCTGTTGGCTTGTTGTGCAAGAATTGGCTCTTTCAGTACAAAAGACGCTTTACTTCAGGCTCCACAGGCAATTGACATGTTTTAAGTTTGTCAGTAGAACTTTGCATTGCATTGGAGTTCTGAATGGTACTTGTGTTCACATCAAGTCTGAAACATTCCTCCTTCTTTTCATCGTCTGGTAAATTCATGGCCTTGAAAAACTTGAATGTTACTTCTTGGTCCTGTACCCTCATGGTTAATTCTCCTTTTTGTACATCAATAATGGTTCGACCTGTAGCCAAGAATGGTCTTCCGAGGATGATTGGCACGTCTGCGTCTTCCTCCATATCAAGGACAATAAAACTGCTGGGAAAATGAATTTGTCAACTTTAACTAACACATTCTCAACAACTCCTCTTGGAAATGCGAGCGTTCGATCAGCAAGTTGTAGTGAAACTGAAGTAGGCATTGCTTCTCCAATCTGCAGTTTCCTGAAAATAGAAAAAGGCATTAAGTTAACACTTGCACCTAAATCACATAAAGCCTTACCAAATTATGTTCTCCTATGATGCAAGGAATGGTGAAACTTCCAGGATCCTTCAACTTTGGGGGAAGTTTTCTCTGAATGATGGCGCTGCATTCTTCTGATAATGCTACTGTCTCATAATCTCCCAATCTCCGTTTTCGTGAAAGATATCTTTCATGAATTTAGTATAGCTGGGCATTTGTTCCAAGCTTCTGCAAAAGGGATGTTGATGTGCAGCTTTTTGAAAACCCTCCAAGAATCGAGAAAAATGCTTGTCCAGTTACTTTTCTGAAGGCGTTGAGGAAAATGTGGAGGTGGAGTGATCTGTTCTTTTTCCTTTGCTTCTTTTTTCATCCATCTGTTCTCTGTTTCTTTTGGAACAATCCTCAGTTGTCGTTTTGGCTCCAACATCTTTGTTGATTTCAGTACCACTTTTTAACATGATGGCATTACACTGCTCCTTTCCCATGTTCCGTGGATTGGTTCTGTGTTGCTGGGAAGGGTACCTGGCGGTCTGTAACTCTGAGCTTGGCCAGTTGTCCAATTTGATTCTCTAGTGCTTTGATGGAAGCAGATTGGCTTTGAAAACATAGCATCGTACTTTTTTAACTGAGCCAACACTTCTGCTATTCCTGGTTCATTTGTCTGCTCATGTCCTTTGTTATGTTGCTGAAATCCAGGCGGTGGATAGTTCTGTTGTTGGCCTGAATTGTTGCTCCAATGAAAATTGGGATGATTCCTCCACCCTGGGTTGTAGGTGTTGGAATATGGATTGTTCTCCTTGTCTGTTGAAATTGTTTGACATAATAATTCACCGTTTCTTCATGTTGATTTGATTCTGGTGCTCCTCCATATGGTGAACTTGTGGATCCAATGTTAAGAGTCTCCATAAATTTGCATATCTGATCCAGTTTGGTACTGACTGCTGAATTGGCTAACCTCATAAATTCCAGCAATTCGTTGAATCATGCTCCTTTCTGTTGGCCACAATGAATTGTTGTTGGCCATTTCTTCAATTAGGTCCCAAGCTTGATCTTCTCCTTTTGCCATTAATGCTCCTCCGGCAGCAGCATCAATTGTGGTTCATCAATTCCAGAAAGTCCATTATAGAATGTTTGGACTTGAAGCCATTTTGGAATCTCATGGTGAGGACATTTCCTGAGCAAATCTTTGTACCTTTCCCAAGCTTCGTAGAGAGTTTCTGATTCTTGTTGTACAAAGGATGTGATGTCATTCCTCAACTTTCCAGTTCTGGCTGGTGGAAAGTACTTTGCAAGAAATTTAGTGGCTAAAGCGTTCCAAGTGGTGATGGAACCAGCTGGTAGTGAATGTAGCCAAGCTTTACCTCTGTCCTTCAAAGAGTATGGAAAAACACGAAGTCGCATTGCTTCTTCAGCTTCTCGGTTGTAATTGAAAGTACCGCAAACTTCCAGGAAGTTGCTGATGTGGGCATTAGGATCTTCAGTTGCATCCCCTCCAAACTGTACTGATTGTTGTATCATCTGAATGCAAGTTTGATGTCACCTGCATTTGCTGGTAAGGGAGGAAGTACAATACATGAAATGAGTCTGTCAACCACCGGAATTGTTCTGTCTCGAATAGGAATTGGTGGTGCAACTTGCAAAGGTTCAGGTTCCATGTTAATAATTGCTTCTTGGCCTTGTCGCCTTTCTCTTCTCAATTGTCTGATGGTTCTTTCAATTTCTTGGGTCAAGCGGTGTAGTTCAAAGCTTCTGGTTCGTCTCATTAAGATTGTGATAACCTGAAAACAATAAAACGAAAGTAATAAGTAAAAGGAAAAAATTAGACACAAGTAACGTATCTAACCTTTAAACTAATAGTAAAAGATAAAGAAGTCCCCGGCAACGGCGCCAAAACTTGACCGGCGTAATCACACACGTTAAACGCAAGCGCACGTATCGTTCAAGTAGTATAAAAAGATATCGATCCCACGAGGACTTATTACCTATTCTATTAATTTTATGAGGTTAAGTGATTACTGATATCTAACAAGTTTGTTTGATTAAAATGACGATGATTCTAAATTTAAAACAAGTAAAAGAAATTTGAGAATAGATTAATGAGAATTAAGACTATCTAGGGTTGTGAATTCTTCCAATATTAATTAAAAGATGAAGTAGTTAATCATAGTTGGGTAAAATATTAATTATTAATCTGGAACTAAATTATGTAAAAGCCTCTTCCGATGGTCATTTACAAATACCTAGAATAATCAAATTGAATCATATGTCTATGTCAATTAAATTACCTAGATTCATTAAGATTGAATTTCAATTATTGATTACCCCCCCCCGCCCAACAGGTATTTCTATCCTGTAAGGAAATCTATTAAAGGTTTATCTATCCTTAAAGAAGATCGTGGGTTGTTGAGTATAAGGTCTTAAACTTAAAATCTCTATGTCTAGTTCATTTTAAGTTTAACTAATCAATTTTATTAATGGCCAGTTAATAAAAAGGCTTTAAGATTATGACTCAACAAATAATTCTTTAATTACCCAAACTGTAATCTAACCCTTTATAAACTGGTGGATATTAGATTTTATCACAACCCTAGATATTAACTTAGTTACAACACATAACTAAACTGATAAAAACTTAAAAGACATAAATAGAAATTGCTGAAAAGTATTTGTAAAGTAGTAATTTGCAAAGAAACGAAAAGAAATGCTAAGGCAAAAGGAATCAACTTCTACTATTTTACTATTTAGATATCTCCCAATAAATGATATATAAACTTGTGATTATTTCCAACCAGCCATATAGGCGGTAACCTGATTATCAATTTAAGTAAACCAGCCATAAAGGCGGAACCAAAGTAACCAGCCATAAAGGCGGAACCAAAATAACCAGCCATAAAGGCGGAAAAGGAATTTTATTACCAACCGACCAATCTGGCGGTATCCTGATTAATTCATTTTTTAAATAGTAAATATATTATTTTTAAGGGAGATTAATCTAAATAGTAAAAGTAAAGTATTACCTTATTACCTCAGCATAGATAAGTTACCCCATCATAGATGGATAGAATTACTACTACAAAGCGTAAATAAAACTGAATAAAAAGAAAATATGAAGAACTCTCAATTTATTTATAAGGATTTCAGAGGAAGAGGTACATTTGAAACTAAAAATTCGAAATCTATTTATAGGCAAAAAAATCTAATTTTTTATTATTATTTTTCTGATTTTTATTACTTTATTATTTTATTATTTTTATTATTATTTTTTTTGGATCGCTGAATTTTCGACACGTGTCATGGTGTGCTAAAAATGACGGCTCGTTGAATCTTCGACATGTGGCATGGTGGTGCAATTACCAAAATACCCTCGGTGTCGGGACGCCCAAAATTACCAAAATACCCTTTTTGCCAAATCACATCACAGTTTTGCTCCAAATCACCTCTAAAATGTCCTGAATCTTTATTTATCTGCAAAATAAAACAAAACCAAATCAAAATATTCACAAAACTCAAGAAATATATACAAATATCAAGTTAAATGAGTGGGAAATAGTGATACATTTATCACTCATCACCTACCTATCTGGTCATTTCGGATCCGTGAGAAGCATAGCACGAGGATGTATTATGCCCTCGTGGCGTTTGCTGCTCAGTGTTACCGACCAACATAGGAGGAGCATGCCCTTAATGTTTTGGACACTCTTTGATCCCTACCTATTCGGTCATTCAGATCCGTGAGAAGCATAGCACGATGAGGGATTATGCCCTAGTGGCGTTTTGCTTGCTCCAGTGTTACCGAACATAAGAGGAGGAGCGCCTTAATGTTTCAGACACTCTTTGATCCCTACCTATTTGGTCATTCTGATCCGTGAGAAGCATAGCACGAGGAGGGATTATGCCCTTGTGGCGTTTGCTTACTACACAGCGTTGTAAGGAGGAGCCCTCGAACAAAACGTAGGCTCCATAGTGACCTGACGTATAGAGGAATGTGCCCTTACCATCCTAAACGCTCTTTGATCCGAATCCTGGTTCGCCGGGACGCTGAATTGAAAGATTCAAAATTGTGTTTTGGAGACATCGGACAAAACGCTGTTTTTAGTTATCCGTGCTGTTGTTTACACTTGCAAAATGTTTCATTTCGAGTCACTCCCATTTTTTGATTTGTTTTCCAAAGTTTGTTTTTTTCTTTCGCGGGTCTGGCAAGGGGACGCCCATGCCAAATTTGATAGGGCTTCAAAGGTTGATTCACTTCCCTTCCGAATAAGTCCCAAGGATTAATCGGCTCGGGGCTGGATTCGTTCCGCCGAGGCCAATACTTGAGTAATCGGCCCGGGGCTGGATTCGTTCCGCCGAGGCCACTTAGTCATTCGACTTGGGGCTGGATTTGTTCCACCGAGGCCACTTGGTTATTCGACTCAGGGCTGGATTGTTTCGCCGAGGCCACTTTTTGTTTCTCTCGGCTCGGGGTCGGGTTACGTCCCACCGGTCTGTCTTTTTGAACTGGGGACGTAACATTTCCCCCCCAGTACCAGTGTTTCTCTCAGCTCGGGGGTAGGGTTACGTCCCACCGAGTCTGTCTTTTGAACTGGGGACGTAACATTTCCTCCAGGACCAAGTGTTTTTCTCAGCTCGGGGTCGGGTTACGTCTCACTGAGTCTATCTTTTGGACTGGGGACGTAACATTCCCCCCAGTGCCAAGTGTTTCCCTCAGCTCGGAGGTGGGTTTCATCTCACCACAAGATCATATTCTCGGCTTGAATCGGTCGGGCCGCGAGTGATTGTTTACAGGGAAGCATTCAGAGCAAGTATGAAATACAAGAAATGGAATAAATACATATATAAATATACTTGTGAAAAGTTATTACAGAGAGAATAAAATTTGTTCAAAATACACGAGGCCCCGTTCGGGTTACCCTTACAGACCTCATCGGCCTACGCAGGAGCAATTGGCTCTTCCTCGGCAGGCTCGGACGGCGGGTGGATTGCTCGACGACTCGGCAGGAGTGACGGTGGGCTTCCACGTTGACGGCCTGAGAAGTCCCGACAATTATAGCTTCATGGGCCGGAGAAGGAGCCTCATATATGTTCTCTTCAGGAGCAAGAGCCTCAGGTCCGTCCTCTTCAGGAGCTGGGGTGATCGAAATGGGGTCGGGATCCATCACCTCTACGGGAGAAAGGGGTAGCCATCTTTGAAACTCCTCCTGTGAAATTTCCACTTTGCAGAAATGGATGGCCGCGTGGATAGGCCCCATATCCAAGTTGGGCAATATCATCGGGATGATCTCGGCCCAGTCCCCGACCCCCTCAAGTCTGATTTGCGTCCTCTCGACCTCCAACTCAGCTTCCTTCCTCAAAAGCTCATCCCGGGCCCGTACCAGCTCTTCATCTTTGGCCCTCAGCTTGGACTCAACACTGCGCACTTCCAACCTGTAGGATCCTATTGTCGGCCTGGGCAGCCTCCAAGTCCTTCTTGGAAGCATCAGCATTTTTCCTCTCTAGAGAGGCGGCGGCCCTGATAGCTTTATTTGTGGTATGGGCCTCAACGGCAGCCAGCTCCATATTTTTTATGTTTCTTCTTTACGGGCCAGCTCGGCCTCCATTTTAGTATGTCAGTTCTGGAGCCTCTAGGCTTGGCCACCCTCGGATAAAAGATCAGGAGGAGATCTTTGTTCTTGGCCGCCAGATAGGTCGCCTGCAAAGAGGAAACAGAAAATCAGAAATCAAACTAAGTCATAAACTGCACGACGGAATAAGGGAAGTGTGGCTACCTTGGCCATCTGGGAGCACAACAATGTAACTACATCCTCGGGAGAGAGATCTTCGTATCTCGGAATCTTTGCCGGAGGACCGCTTCGGCTAGTTCGTTGATTGCCAGCACCAGATGAAGAAGTGGCCTCCCTGATGTCTTGACCAAGGTCTTCTACGCCAAGAATCATGGCGCCTTTCTGTTTTTTGGAGGAACCCTCCGGCACTTTCTTCTCCTTTCGAACGGGCTGCCTCTTGCTCAGGACCCGTTCCTCATCCACCTCCCAAGTCAGCTCGGCTTCCTCTACCCCGAACGGACGCCTCATTTTTCTGGTAGGTTTTGATGGGCTGGCAGTCAGGCGGAGACTGTTGGCGATGCCCTGGAGGGGGAGATAAGCTTTGGGAAGCTGACGGGGCTGCCTCTTCAATCACTTTTTCTGGCCCGGCAGTCGCGTGGCCGTTTCCGATAGGACCGGCTCCAACCTGGCCGGTTTTCTTTGTTGCACCAGCCAGCTGGTCAAGGTATTTCGGCCTCTTCGACATTCCTGCAAAAGGCAAAGGGCAGAGAAGTGGTCAGTTTGGAATCTGAATAATTTCAAATCATTATCATGCTAAGCAAACAAATGGATCGGTCAGATGGTTAGTAAGAATCTACCTATCCGCCCCGGGACCTTCGGAGGAGCAGTCTGAATCAGGCCCGACTCGACAAAGGCCACATCGTTAACCAATTGCTTCCAATGGTCGGCATATCGCCCAGCCCAGTGCACCCGCGCCCGGACCTGATGGGAGACCTTGGGAGCGTATCTCCAACAAGCTGGGAAGAGTCAAAGAAGTTAAAATCCTATCATAAAATCAAGTGCAGGAACACTAAGGGTTAGATTCCTAACCTCCCGCTCTAAAGATATCCGGGATGGAAACCTCCTCTTCGTATGATCTCAGGACCCGTCCCCAATCTCCTGTGGCCCAGAACCATAAATCTTTGAAGTTTTTGTTGGAGTCGGGGAGTTTTCCGACGATGTTTGACGAATCGGCGTAAGCAGAAAGGTAGTACCAACCATGGTGTGTTCTTGGGTTGGCCTTCAACTGATACAACCTCTTCGCTTCTTCAAGAGAGGGTTCGCCGAGTCCCGCCCGACTCCAAATCACATGTAGCCCGGCCAAAATCCTCCAACTATTCAGGCTCAGTTGACAAGGGGTGATCCCCATCTCGGCCAGCATCCAGGCGAAATAACGTTGAATTGGCAGCCAGAGTCCACACTCAAAGAAAGTCGGGAGAAGAGCCACCGAACCCTCATCGGGTTGACTAGCACGATCCATTGGACTATGGACTTCAAGAGCGATATTTATCGGAATGTCATATCGCTGCCGGAGCAGTGCTAGATCGTCTTCAGTTATTTTGGATGGCCGATCCATGTCCAAAGCCGAGCAGTCAAAATCACCGGGCTCTGGGTCATTCCGAGGTATTCTCTGATGGTAAGTATCTTGTTCAGTTTCAGAAGAGAAGAGGTGGGGTAGTGTCGAGGTCCTCTTTGCTTGGTGCCCCCGAGCTCGAGGAGAGCTCTTCGACAGGGGGGCGGAGGTCTAGCAGGGTTTGTAGAGGAAGACTTGTTGTCAGACATCCCTGACATCCGAGAAATAAAAAAGGGGGGAGGGTCACTCTATAGCTAATTTCTAAAACGGCCAGGGATTTCACAATTACCCTGGGATTTCGGGAAAACTAAACATGTGGGTTCTAAATGCCCTAACAACGTCAATCAAGCCATAAATCTCTCCCTAGCAACGTAAAGCCAAACACAAAAAAAAAAACAGGATTCGCAACTCATGAAAAGCAAAGCAGAGAGGTCGTTCAGAAGACTTACTTGGTTCTTTTAGAAGGGTTGCAGATTGCTCAGTGCGGTCTGGTCGTTCTTTGAGTTCACTGAGCACAGTTGGGAAAGAGGAGTTCTCATGGTTAGGAAAATTCAAAGTGTTCGTAAAAGAAGGCAACAGTGTATTACTCTGTTTTCTTATAATCTGTTCGGTGCATTTGTGGCCGTTGGATCGAACGAGGGCGTCAGATGTACGCCACATGTCGTCTTTTAAAATGATCTTTCAGAGTTGGATGGATGGATGAGATTTGGCTAGAAGTGATCTGATGGGCATTTAAGAGGATGTGACGGTTACGTGTCTCGAGGGACGGTTTACAGAAGGGAGATAAAGGGATTTTGCTTCTGGAGGAAAAAGAAGTCAGACCGAGCATCTCAATCGTACCGAGGACATGGTGGGGACAGGCCAATAAACTTCTCCTCACAAAGGCTAGCCGTCACTCCATCAGGAGTAATATTCTTTTTATATAGTTCCTGGCACCAACTTGTATACTCGTTGGAACCGATAACTAGGGGACAGATGTTGATGGTATTTTCAGGCCCTATGATATTTAAGCAGTACGGCAGAGGTTAAAAATGTAATTCCCTTCTTGGTCAAGATCATTAATGCCGACCCGACCACTAAAAGCCAACAGTAAGGGGCCGAGCACATTATGATCGATAACCGACCACTCCAGACCGGATGGTCGGGCATTATCAGATCGATAACAGCATTCTCAGTTCAAAAGACCATTGTGACCAACCTCATGAAGACCGAGAAATATGCGCGGGATATGCTCCAGAAGATAAGACACCATATTTTTACGGGTAAGAAGATAAGTTATCCTACGTTCATAGGGGAGAGATTGATAAGTCAGTGTCCTAATAGGATAAGGGAAGTGAAGGTAGTTTTCGACTAAGAATTCTTATGGGAAAATGAAAACTATTTCTTTACTATTATAAATAGGAGGGGAAAGCGTGCTTGTAAGGAGGGCATTGAGAGTTGAGAAGAGAACAAGAGAGAATTAGACTTGTAAACACAAAACATATCAAAGAAACATATTTCGGTAATAAAACATCGTCCGTTCTATGCCCGGGTGGTATGTAGGTGGATCTGATCCGCCGAACCACGTTAAATCTCTGTGTGATTGGTGTATTTATCTATCTTTTGCCAAATTTACTTTTGGTTTCCATAAACAAAAAACAAATCACAGTTGGAGGAGGATTGTCTCGGGAGTAAAAAATCTAAATCAACTGTCAACAATATATATATATATATATATATGGATTTTGGGAAAGGACAATGGGAGATTTGTCCCTGGGGGGAGAGGAGAAATTTTCTTATTTCTTATATGAAAAAATCTAACAGAATTTAAAAACAAGAAAAGACACCGCATATTTTTTAGGGAGGTTCTTAAATATTTTATTTAAATTAATTTAAATTTAAGAGAGAGTGTTAAAAAAAGGGAGAATGCGACTTTTCTCCAAATATTTAAACTAATATCCACTTATATTTTATTATTTTCATAATACCCCAACACTTCCTCAGGTCAAAAGTCAAAAGATTATTTTATATTTCACATATTTATCTTTATTTAAATAATTAACATTTTTTACATTATTAGTAATTTATTATTTTAATTAAAAATATACAAATAAAATTATTAAAATATACGAAAAAAATTATAAAAAATTACAATAAAAAAAGGATTTGGAACAAAAAATTATCATTATCCCAATCCGGTTATTTATTCAATATTAAAATCATCATAAATCTTAACCAAAAAATTATAATTTGGATGATTTTGCGGTATATAAGCCTATTAGTATATGAGATTTTCTACCATTCTTACCTCCCATTTATTCTTATAGATTTTGAGTTGTATTTTTTAAAATTATTTCAGGAAATTAATGTTTTAGTGTCAATTTAGGGATATATTAATAATCATATTAGATTTTGAAACATTTTATATAAGAATATTATATTTTATAATCTTATTCTTTTCGGGTTATGTATTTTAATGAATTAAAAATATGTAACAATATAAGAATCTTATAACAAGGGTAAATATGTCAAAAGTTGAATGTTTTGGTCATTCAAGAGGGTTTTATCTGGGACAGTCGGTGATTTTACTACTATTCCGCTTAAGTTCGAGTAAGGTGATTTGACGGCGGGGTTTCCAACCTATCTAAAAAAAGAGTAAATATATCAAAACATATAATAACCTTTTGACTTTTAACTTGTGAGGGGTATTATGAAACCAACATGTGGTTAAGTGGCCACTGATATAAACATTGGGGAGGAAAATCACATTTTCCCTGAAAAAATTAAATTTAAATTTTGTCTATCCCTTTGAAAAAAATTGAAAGTAAAGGAAGACAAAAACCTTTCCAAATTAAAATAATCCAAGTAATTTCTTGATTTATATTTAATTTAATAGATGTTATTCATATTTACATATAAAACTCATGAAAATATAGTAAAATACAAATTTGAATATTCAGAGGAAAAAATATTTTAGCCCATGGTATATTTGTATTCTGGGTCCACCACTGTACATCGAGTAATTCTTTGATGTAACGGAAGCATGAGTATTACCAACAAATTAGTAAATGACATGTATGATTTAATATCCATATTTTTAGTTATTTTTTAATATTTTAGCACGTGTGGCAATAGATTATTATATTGTTATACGGATGACATAGTACCTCTATTGTATTATAGATTTTTTCATGTACATCATATCTCTTTGTTTTTTTCTCTTCTTGTTCTAATTGTTATCTAAATAGATGATTAAAATTGAATTATTTATAACACATATGATGGAAATACCCAAAAAAACCAAAAAATTAAAAATTAAAAACATGAAAATACAAAGAGAGGTCCTAATTCATGCTAAATTATTATGATTTGATGGTGATCTTCGTAATGTATGGCAGTTGTGGACAAATAAAACAATGTCACGTGGTAGATGCATGTATCATTTTTTTCTTTTTTCGTAAACTAAATCTTAATCATATTTTTATTTATTTATTTTTATATATATCACATGTGATTATATTTGTCCCATTTGGTAAACCGCCTTTCGTGATCCTTGTCCTGTCTCTCTGCGCTTGTAATTTTAATAATATGGCATGTGAGGTCACCACCTCTGCTCAATTGCCTTAGAAGCATTAAAAAAAATCTCTCCCCCTCCATATAACAGCTAGCAGTTCAGGTTTTATAGAACACATAGGCATGGCTACCAAAGGATTTGTGATTTACCTTCTCTCAGGTTTCTCAGTTGCAATAACTCTCTCCCTCCTCTTCCTCAGCACCAGCCACTCTAATGAACGGGTCCTTCTTTCATCTTCAAACTCTGTCACAAAAAAAGTTTGGCCCGTACGTTTCTCAATCTAACATTGTATTGCTCCATCTCTTTAATATTTGAATATTAAATACTGAGGCGGCCCTGAATTTTCGGGGAATTAAGTTTCTATTTAGATTTGTTACACCCCTGGTTATATATGATTATGTTCATGTACTGACATGCAAAAATTGTACATTTTATTGGGTTGTTGCAGAAATTGGAGTATAGTTGGAGAATAGTTTTGGCAACAGTGATAGGATTTGTGGGATCAGCATGTGGAACTGTTGGTGGGGTTGGTGGTGGAGGCATATTTGTGCCAATGCTTACTTTGATTGTGGGATTTGATACCAAATCTGCTGCTGCTGTCTCTAAATGTATGATAATGGGTGCCTCAGCATCATCAGTATGGTATAACTTGAGAGTGCCACATCCAACAAAGGATGTGCCCATTTTAGACTATGATCTGGCTCTTCTGTTTCAGCCCATGTTGCTACTTGGCATCACACTTGGTGTTGCTCTAAGTGTTGTTTTTCCATACTGGCTCATTACTGTCCTCATTATTATACTCTTCTTGGGTACCTCTTCAAGGTCTTTCTTTAAGGGGATTCAAATGTGGAAGGAAGAGACCAATTTGAATGTAATTAAGTTTATTTATTATATTAATTAATTCCATTGAACATGTTTTAGATAAATTATATAATTAATTCCTATTAATTTCTAAAATTTGCAGATGGAACTTGCCAAGCAACAAGAGGCTCTGGTTAATTCTCATGGAGAACGTATGTCAATTACCCAGTTATGAATTTTTAATTATATGTCACATTTAGTTTGTTATAAGTTTTCTTTCTTTTCCTTTTTTTTTTTTTTTTTTTTTTTTTTTTTTATTTTGGGTTGGCAGTCCTGATTGATGCAGAGTATGAACCATTGGTTCCCAGAGAAGAGAAATCGGAATTGGTAAGCAAATTAAATCCAGTTGTAGGATTTTAAATTTGTTGATTTCTATAAGAGGAACAGAGTTAACTTTGTTAATTTTTCCAGCAAATATTGTGCTCCAACCTTAGCTGGAAAAATATTCTAGTTCTACTCTCTGTATGGGCCGCTTTCCTACTTATTCAGGTTTTCAAGGCAAGTATGGTTTCATGATGCTTAAAATTTTTTTCAAGGACGATACAACGTTGTTTGGTATAGCAATGAAAATTTTTGAAAACCTGAGTTTTTAAAACAGAGAATGAAGGGTGGAGCCCTTTTTGATCTGTAGGCATTTTCATTTCCTTATGATGTTGATTTTGTTGATGCAGAATGATGTAGCTCCTTGTGGTAAATGGTACTGGGTACTTTTCTTCTTACAGGTAACTCAGTGTGATGTTATCCTTTAGTTTTCTCAAATTACTAGCTAATGCCCAATACATATTAATTAAGCACCAAGTGTGTGTGTTTTGTTGACTTAGCAGCATTTTGGTTTGATGTTTCATTTCAGTTTCCTATAGCCCTAGGAGTTTTTGGATACGAAGCTGTGAAATTGTACAGTGAAAACAAGAAGAGGGCAGACTACATTTGTGAGGCTTCTATTGAATGGACTGCAATGCATATAGCATTCTGTGCACTCTGCGGCATCTTGGGAGGCACAGTTGGCGGTCTGCTTGGTTCCGGTGGTGGCTTCATTCTTGGTCCTCTCCTTCTTGAGATTGGTGTCATTCCCCAGGTCTGATTTGTTATAACTCTTTCATGTCTTAGTGCATAAGCTATCCGGACGCTGTCCTTTTGGTTTAAATTTTGCCAATGATTGTGATGATTTCGCAGGTTGCAAGTGCCACAGCAACATTCGTAATGATGTTTTCATCATCTTTATCTGTTGTGGAGTTCTATTTGCTCAAGAGATTCCCCATACCATATGGTAACTAAACTCCTTTCTATCATTTTGATTCCATTAATCAGTCAGAAGGTCTTATTGATCAAAATGTTATGTGCTGTTGCAGCTTTATACCTTATGGCAGTGTCTATAGTGGCTGGATTTTGGGGTCAGTATTTTATAAGAAAGCTTATAGCAATACTAAAGAGAGCTTCAATTATTGTCTTTGTGCTCTCTGGTGTGATCTTTGCAAGTGCTCTCACAATGGGTAACCGCGGCAAATCTCTCTCTCAATGATATAATTTTCATTTCCGAAAATTATTAACTGTTCTAGTGATCACTTTTCACATTTTTTCTTTCTCAAAACTTTTTTCTTCTGCAGGAGTTGTTGGCATCGAGAAAAGCATTACAATGATTCAGAACCACGAGTTCATGGGATTTTTAGGATTTTGCAGTAGCCAATGATGGATGGTTACGTCCTCAATGTTAGCTCTTGGTAGGAAATTAAACATCATGGGTGTTGGCCAATACCTTGTTGACCAACCCAAGCCGTCGCTGCTTATTTCAGGAGTCTTGTGTTGAGTGTTAGCTCCTCGCTAACACCACCAACTGCAGATTCCTTACTCGTTGCATAAGCATTTGGTGTATTTGAACAAGGTCTTTTATGGAGAAAAAGCACATGCATATTTTTATAGGAGTGTGATTTTGAATTCAACGTGTCTGCATAAATCACCGACACAAATTATGTATTATTTGAAGTCAAAACAACATACAATATTGTCGGATGTTGTTTTTACTTTTAGTATTTATTAAATTCTATGAGATTAAAAAACAAAAAAAAACAAAAACAAAAAAAGATGTTAAAATAACTTAAATTGACACTACTTACATGGATGGTGGAG
Organism: Zanthoxylum bungeanum; assembly: GCA_019454045.1. Lineage (NCBI taxonomy): Eukaryota > Viridiplantae > Streptophyta > Magnoliopsida > Sapindales > Rutaceae > Zanthoxylum > Zanthoxylum bungeanum. The sequence goes on along the minus strand of SKCR01000495.1, from coordinate 703 downwards.
GTTTCCTTTATCACATATGCTGTGAATAATTCACGTGGCAATGCTTTGGTCCATTTGCCCAAGTCATTATCTGGTGCACCTTCTATGGGTTAATTTTTTTTGTCCCTTAAATTTTAGGCTAATTACTTTAATAACTATTAATTTAATTTTTACGGAATAAATAATATGCAAGAGATAAAAAGCAAATAATTAAGTAGATTTTACTAATATGTAATTTTTAAATATACAATGATTAAACTCAAACCCCAATCCTTCACTTAGGTATTCAAACATTCTTTTAAACCGACTTCGCACTCTATTGGATCTCCCATTCTCTCTCTCAACTAATCTCGATTAAATGAGCATTTATCCCTAAACATGGCTTATATGTTATTAAACATATGAATTCTTCGCAAAATCCTACTATTCAAAATAAGAGTTTTTCAATCTCTTTCACAGTGTTATCAGTTAAATCAATGTAGGATCAACAACATCAATCTTCTTCTACCAAAATGAAACTGAATGAATGTTCACTAATGTTGTCAAAAGAATTGGCCTCATGGACTTTGTGAGCAGCATAATTTGAGCACATTTGGACTTGGCTTCTTAGTTGACTGCAACCTCATCTGGATGAAAGAAAACTTGAGTAGAAACTTTTGAAATTTCCAGCGGCTAGGGGTGGGCAAAAAAACCGACCGAACCAAAGCAAACCGTAAACCGAACC
>SKCR01000494.1:0-28953 GCA_019454045.1 Zanthoxylum bungeanum | reverse complement strand
TTAAGCCTTAGCAAAGGCCCATAAACCCCCATGAACGCCCAAACCTTCCCAAATAAAAGAAAATCTCATGCAAAATACATGTCAAAATTCCTTCAAATCACCTTCCCATTTAACAAGATATGAAATCCCATCCTCACCAAAAATTCATAAGATTCTTTCCAAAATAAAAATCCTCATATCAACATGATATATTTCCATAATTAGGAGATCCCTTGCCTTATAAAAATGAGGCTTGATCAAACCCTAGGGGGGCTGAATGGAGGTTCACGGCAAAATAAACCAAAAATCTTAGACTTCCTCTCCTCCTCTTTTGGCGTGAACAACCTAGAGTAAAACCCTAGGATTATTCTTCTTCTTGATCAATCACAAAGCAAACTACACCCACACACAATACCCCAAAGCCTTGAAACTAGCGTGAGACAAACAAAAAAGCACAATCAGCCAAATCACGAACACCAAAGCAGCCCCCATACACACGGAAAACAGACAACCAAGCAGCCCCCCCAAAGAAACAAAACAAAAACCAAGTCAACGTGAACAGCAAGCCATCGAAACCAAACCAACGTGGACAGCCCTTCACCCTTCACTAAAACAACGACCAAAACAGCCCTTCACCCTTCACTAAAACAACGACCAAAACAGCCCTTCACCAAAACATTAAAACAACCACCAAACTGCCGAAAATACACAAAAAAAAACCTGCCAAAACCGAGTCAAAAGCAGCCCCCAAAACGCCCAAAATAGTGCAGAAAACCGCAAAAACAGTGAAGAAAAATACCCCCAAACCAACAGCCTTTATCACCGAAAATCAGTCCCAAAATAGCAGCCCAAAATCACAAAAAAATAGCAAACTGAAACAGCAAACAGAAAATAGCAAAAACAGCGAGCAGAAACAGCAAAAATAACGAGCAAAAACAGCGAAACAGCGAGCAGAAACAGCGAACCAGCAAATCAGAAAAACAACAAGCTTTAATCCTTTCGGTGACGGCCTAACGCACTTCCGAGAAGCAACTTAAAAGGTAAGACCTGAGGGCACCCTTTACTATATTTATTTTGTTGTTCTGGACGCGGCATGCCTGGTTGGACGTGAAATACGTCCAACCGGGTATGCGAGATCCTATATCAAAGACGGCCAAATCTTTTGGTCACATTTTTTTTCTTCTTTAGCATTTTATTGTTCATCTCTTTTTATATTTATTTACTTTTATTTTTATTTATCTTTCTGTCAATTTATTGTTATTTACTATTTCGCATTTATCTTGTTTTTTTTTCTTGTCTATTTAGTGTTATTTGTGTTTTCTATTTATTTACTCGCATTTTATCGTTATTTTATCGTTTCGCTTTTACTTTTGTTTATGTTATTTCGCATCTACTTTCATGTCTGTTTACATTGCGTTAATGATTATGTGTGTTATCCCTTGCGGTATATCGGATGGAAACCCAGACATAAATTCCGTAGCCAAATCTGAATGGGCGGTAGTGCGGTCTGTAATTGGGATACAACTCCACATACCGCTCGGGAAATATTCATATATGCGTGTTTATTTCATTATTGGTCCTATTTTCGTCATAACGTTCGAACGCGTTGCCAAACACAACTCGAACGCATGCCTTCTGCCTCTCCCCGTTCGAATGCGTACTCGAACGCTACACGAATATGAACTCTCTGGAACACTTCGTTCGAACATGTTTACAAACGCACACACACTGAATAACCTCTTTCTTTACATTTCATGCATTTTTACCTCTTTAGTTATTTATTTTACCTTATCTGTCTGGGATTAATTATTTGCATTTCTTTATTGACGCTTTTTTTCTTGCTTTTGATTATTATTATAATTTTCATTATCGCATTTATTTATTTAATATGCTTTTGGAAATATGTACTTGCTTTCATTATTTATATTCATGTTCATTGGTGTGCAAATTTGTGTGTTTATTTGAATTATCTTGCATGTACTGCATAAGACTTGGTTATACCATTGTGTGAACCCGTCCATTATACTGGCATAAGTAAGCGACCATTCTGAACCCAACGGTTAAAGGTCTTCCCTTGCGAGGGGTGAGTGCGGCCTTAAATCATTTCCCAGTTCGCGTTGGGTGGCGGCTCCTTTATTCTCCAGTTTAGTCCCTCGCGAGCTACTCCGTACTCTCTACGGGCTGCGAGCCCAATAGTGTCGTTGTCGCCGAGCATCATAGGCATAACAGTAAACCCCGCTTCGCTCCTACATTATGATATTTTTAAGAAATGACTTTAGTTGCTTTATTTGACTTGTTGAATATCATTAAATGTTATAATGATCATTTACACAAGTTGATAAAATGAATAAATGAAACAAAAAAAAATATCTAGATATTTATTTTATGCACTCAAATTTCGGCCAAGGGCTAAAATGGAGAGTATAAATTGTTTTGTTTCTTTTTCATTCATTTAGGTTAAGCCACCAAATATTACAAAGTGAGTTTTGAGAGAAAAAGTTTGGAGATCAAAAGAAAAGCTTGAAAAACTTGGATTTTTATAAGTTTTTCTTAAACTTTTTCAATTAGAAAATTATTTCTATGATACTAGGCTTCAACATGTGTTGCTTAGTTTCTTCTCTACTCTTTAAGTTTGTAATTAGTTAGTTGTTAACTTGTTTGAAAGATTCTTGCATGCTTGTTTAACAAAGTGAGCTTAAAATGGTTTCATAAGCTCTCTTTTGATTATTTGATAATCAAGTTGCCATTCTAGAGTTGCTAAGCCACTCATTGATGACCTACAATTGTTCTTTAGTTGTTTCATGATGGTGAGACGTGTTTGGTATGGTTTAGATTGAATTAAAGTGTTGGATTTAATTGATTTGGTATATTTTATCAATTTGAAGAAATTGTAAAATTAGGGTTCTTAACCCCTTCCAAATTTGGGGTTTTTCATATATATGATGTATTATGGTGTTTATATGATGCATATTAATTTTTGGGTTGATTGGATTTGATCTTGACATGTTTTGAACAAAAAATGACCAAATTACAAAAACTGAAAAATTGTGGGGCTGTTCGGCAATTTGGAAATTTTTAGGGATTTTGTTGCAATCTGATTTTGATGTGTTGGACATGTTGGAAATCATTTTAGAATTGATTTAGAATCATCCAAAATTATATTTGACAATTTAAGGACTAAAATAATCAATCTGTAAACTATTAGGCCAATTCGGCAATTACCAAGAAATTTGATTTCTTGTGTAAAAATTTCAGTTTTTAAGTATTGGGTAATTAAATAAATAAGTTTATTTAATTGATCCAAGAAAAATTATTGAAATCGAAAATTTTAATTTTCCGCTTTTCCGCTGCGTTACCGGATTCCCATAAAAACCCCTACACGTATGACATGTCGTACGACCACTACTAAACTGGAAGACTTGTCTTTTTTCATTTTTTGATTACCGAATAAATCAACATGTCGGTTATTTTCAATTTCAATAAGCGATATGATACACAAGAAGAAAACGACATGTCGTTCATTTAGTGGAACTTGCACACGCACGTGAGAGTGTGAAAACGCGTGAGTCACATGGCCAGGTATGGGAGCGTGTGGCCGCGGGTGTGAGCACGTGGGCTCATGTGGAAACACATGTATGAATGTGTGGGTTCGTGTATGCATCAATTTCTCTGGTAATTCCAATTCGTTATGATTGGATGTCTAATCCTTTTTCATGGATGTCTAATCCTTTTTGCATGGTGTTCTCACCATTTTAATCTGCAATGATAAATTTAATTTATCACATAAACTTTGTGTTTATGTACTTTACTGAATATTTTTGTAATATTTATTGTTGCCAATGTGACTTTGTGTCTTCATTACACTAATTTTTCCTGGTATTTATTACAGAAAAATCATGGGGAGACATTAAAAATTGCAATAAGGGTTATGAAATCCGAGCAGAGAGAAAGAGTAAAAGATATGTTGTTTGAAATGGATAGATACCATATGAGTGAATGCGATGATATGATTTCTCATATCATCAAATTCAATAACACGTTACAAGGTTCAATTTGGGAAAGTAACGGGTTTGGACAGCCTAATAGACTCAGATTGCTACATAACACTCTCTTTGATATATGACAAATACATCTTGCTGATATTTGGGAATCAGTAACGTAAACAAAAGAACTATATGTTCAGTATAATATCTCTATTGAGAAGTTGGCAATTGAATATATTATAAATAAGAAAAAGTACGGTAATTCGTTTGATGTCCTGAAGTTGTCATCATGATACTAGATTTGTTATAGGATTCTCATGACTATCCAAGATCAATTATGTGTTACCTCAAAAGTTTAAGAATTTGTATCCTAAGACATACATCGCTTGGGACAATGACATTGGTGAACTTCTTAGTATTAGATACTAGTTCTTTTATAATTGTTTATCTTTTATCATTGTACAAACTTGAAACAATGTAAGGTGGAACTGCAAAGAAAATTAACCAACTGATGTAAGATACCGTGGTCATCTTCAGGTGATTGGCATAGGCAACACAAAATTTTTTATGTAGCAAATAAAATCCCATGTTGATATGCAAACTGAGCTGAAAAACAATCCAAACTCAAATGGAAATTAATCCCAAGAAAAACCAAAATATAAAGGAAAGAAATTATTCCACCGAGTTGATTGAGCAAAATGTACAAGTAATTAGCTTTACCTGCGGGACTTTCCGGTGAGAAAATCTCGTGGGGAGCCAAATAGATCAACAATGACTTGAAAAAAAAAATGAACTTGACAGATTCAAGCAACGCCAGAAAAGTCATAAGGAAGGAGATTATGGAATGCCAGAGATTCTGATCACTATTATACACTCCTGCTTTAGAGAAGAATGAAGTAAAACAATGATTTCCGATAAAGTACAACGGCATTTAAGGATTCATGTAACCTACCAAACTTGTAGGGAAAAAAAATCATTTGACAAATACTTTGAAAATGACAAACACAACCAGTTAGCAAATTCGATTCTGCGAAGTTTCAAATAATAAAAAACCAAAGTCTCACTTGGTAGATATCTGATAGAAATATTACATCCAACCAAATAACCGAGCACCTATCAACTTGGTCAATTCAGTTTGAAACAATTAAGAGCACAACAATTTGAGAGACGAAATAAATTTCTTCATTAACAAAGAAACCTGATAGCAAACATTCAAAGTTCGGTCTATGGTTTTCTAATGAAGAATAACTGGCGGCTGAACGCAACAGAAGGGTGGCATTCAGCTACGGGTAACAGATCAATCCATCCTTCCCTTCAAGATTCTTTCCTTTATTTCGGTTGGCGTTCTGCATTATGAGTGTACAATTGTTAGTCTCTTGCATAATACGAAAAATAGGCCAAAAACTATGGCAGAGCAGAAAATCGCCACAATGGCTACAAACCATTACTTGGGCCAAAAATCGAATGCTTTAATCTTCCTTTTGTGGATACATAATCCATGGTGCTAAAAAAAATAATTTTCACAATAGACATGAAATGGGGCAAAATTCCAATATTTCAATGAGGCCGACATTTCTCAGAAATCTAAGTGGGATAGTTGCCCCTAATAAGATGAACACTGCCCCGTCCTTGCAAGCAAGGTTTAATGAAGAACTTCGTTACGGCATTTTAGGTCATTGCCTAGTATTTCTATCCTGGTCCCAATCAAAATTTGCTTCCAGCAAGGGAAAAGAGATATGAAAGATATCTGAAAGGTATTTAATGAGGCTTACACGATGTAGACATGTCCTCCCCAACCACTCAAACAGTCACGATCAACAGATGCTAACAGAGCTTGAGAAACAGTTTCAAACAACTCCTCAGGTTCCTGAATATAAATTAATTAAAAGAGTTAGCAAAGCGTTAAAGCATGAAAGCACAATGTCCAGTAGTCAATAAGAGGATTCGGGAATGTATAATATCCCTTGAAACAGCATCCAACAAAACAGAGAAGTATCTGAAGTTACAAACCATATCAGGCTTGTACATTGCCTCACAGGCACCATAAAGAGACTCTCCAGCAGTTCCAGCAACAACAAAATCTTTAGCAAGCTCCCTGCATATCATAACAATTTTATATAGAGAGATGATCTAAGAACCTCATTTCGCAAACTATATTAAAAATTTTACACAAGATTCTTAGAAAAATTGTTCATCGTCAGAATCGAACAGCATATTGGTTTAGTTTTGAGTAGGCTCCAACAACCGCTTATAAGAACCATAATTTTGAATGCTACTAAACCAACTTTAAATATGTCAGTAAAACAAGTTCAATTCAATTATTGGTTTAGTTTTGAGTAGGCTCCAACAACCGCTTACCATAATTTTTAATGCTAATAAACCAACTTTCAATACGTCAGTAAAACAAATTCAATTCAATTATTGGACTTGTAAGAGATTTTAGACTACCAACAAGCAAAATTGGGAACTGCATACATAGAGGTGTAATAAACCAAAAATTTAATAGGGGTGTTTTTGTCTTTTCCCTTAAAAGCTTTGGTCAAATGGTGAAATTTTGAATTTTCAAAATAGGGACCAAAATGATACAAGTTTGAAATTTTGGAGACCTTTTTGAGAGAATCTTAGACTTAGGAGGTTAAATTCTTGTTTGACTAAAAATTTGGGGGTCGGAATGAAATTTTCCATTGAGGCACCATGGTTTAATGAGAAACTACCATGTGGCGCCCCCAAATCTCTTTAAATACAACCCTTTCCCCCCAAAATTTCGGATCTCTCTCTCCCCTCTGATTTTTTTCCTCTCCTTGAACTCCAAAAGTAAACGCTGTCACCGCCACCCTGCCGTGAAGCTCTCCCTCCCAGCTTTCCAATGGTACCAGCAGTGAAATGAACGGAGCTCCGATGAGGAAGAAATTGCACCCTGAAATTTCCAACCAAACCGCATTTCTCCACCTCACACACCGTCGTCTGGCATCATCAGCTGTCACCGTCGGTGAGTGGGCATTCCCCTGGCCCAGACCTTTCCAATGTCACTGACCATGCTCCAATCCGACACCGTTTGAGAAATACCCGTTTCAGGAAAGAGTGAAATTCGGTTTTTGGCTGAGCTCGAGAAATCCACTTGTTGGATCAACGAATAGACACCACCAGTGAACTCCCTCGACGAAACGAGCGCGTGGATATATAATTTGACTGTCAAAAGTTGCCGAACAGCGGGACTCACACCAAAGTGGGAACCCGTGTGCCTCAAAGTGCATGCCAACTGACTCGAGACAGAATCTAACCAAGGAAGTGATAAAACCATGTGCTCCAAATCTCGTGGTAAATTTTGTTTCGTAATTCGAGCGTCTGATCGAGGTAGAGATTCGATTACCTTCCTTTTTAAATAACGTTTATTTAAAATTATTATTTAAATTTTTTAAAATTTCTGCATTGTATTTGTTTATTAAATTGTTTATAATATGATTAATTTAAATTATGTTATTTTTATAGATTTTACGAATACTGAGGATTTAACGATTTATTTTATTTATAAATTGTTGTATGAGTATTATGGTAAATTGTACATTATGCACATTCCATAGAATCACAAACGAAGTCTACTTGTTGTTTGACCATATTGGGGTCCATAACACTGTGTGGAAAATGTGACAGAACTACCGTTGGTGAAAGTCCATCAAGTATCCTAGTTTGACCACATAGAAGTGCTAGATAGCGGTGGACAGGACTACCATGGGTTAGACCCATAAATCCTATGCAGGGCTTTTTAGAGTCTTGGGGCCTACATGGTGTAGGGGCCAAATTTGGTCCAAGGGCAATATCGACTTTTGCTTCAGGCCCAATACTAAATGCACTCCAGACTCCCCAAACAGTCCCTAAAATGAGATCCAGGCCCAGTCGGTCGCCCTCTCAAACCACAAGGAAGGGCTATCATCCTGCAAACATGAGAGCCCAATTTAAGGAATGAATGTCAGCCTAACGTTGTTACACCATCCCAAGTAAAATGCCATACCAATACCGTGTCTCAGGCCCACTATACGTCAGCCCACGAAACGCTCAAACTCATAAATATCCCTCATAACCCAACCGTTTTCAGTCTTCATGAATGCCCATAATTCTCCTTTATGACACGACCGTTACAAACACACAACATATGTCAATTAACGTATTCATGAATCTCACCTCAAGTAGCCTATAAAGGAACCGAGATCCAGAAGAGAAAGGGGATCCACATCACACAGCACAACTCTCTGTCACCAGAACTCTCATAACCGCCAACCTTTAGCCCCCACGGCGACTCACAGGTATCAAGGTAACCCTGAACTTTGCTCCTCCATTATTTACTGCTCGTCTTCACTACTGACTTGAGCGTCGGAGTGCCCCCGGCACCCCCACACCGTGGGCAGTACTCCTGCTCACTCTACCTCTGTTTTGCAGGATCGCTAGTGCCCATCCCTACAAATTCTCAATTGTGGACCTCGGGTGAAAACCAGCGTCCACAATTTGGTCCACAATTGAGAATTTGTAGGGAGGGGGCACTAGCGATCCTGCAAAACAGAGGTAGAGTGAGCGGGAGTAGGCCCACCGTGTGGTGGGTGCCGGGGGCACTCCGACGCTCAAGTCAGTAGTGAAGACGAGCTGTAAATAATGGAGGAGCAAAGTTCAGGGTTACCTTGATACCTGTGAGTCGCCGTGAGGGCTATAGGTTGGCGGTTATGAGAGCTCTGGTGACAGAGAGTTGTGCTGTGTGATGTTGGATCCCCTTTCTCTTCTGGATCTCGGTTCCTTTATAGGCTATTTGAGGTGAGATTCATGAATACGTTAATAGACATGTTTTGTGTGTTTGTAACGGTCGTGTCATAAAGGAGAATTATGGGCAGTCATGAAGACTGAAAACGGTTGGGTTATGAGGGATATTTATGAGTCTGAGCGTTTCGTGGGCTGGCGTATAGTGGGCCGGCGTATAGTGGGCCTGAGACACGGTATTGGTATGGCATTTTACTTGGGATGGTGTAACAACGTTAGGCCGACATTCATTCCTTAATTGGGCTCTCATGTTTGCAGGATGATAGCCCTTCCTTGGGGTTTGAGAGGGCGACTTGGGCCTGGATCTCATTTTAGGACTGTTTGGGGAGTCTGGAGTGCATTTAGTATTGGCAGTGTTCGAAAACGCGCCGCCTAATCGCTCGACGTCGGCCAAGCGCAGCGACTACCTCCAAATCGTTGGAGGTAGTCGCGCGATCGATTGGGCGGCGTGAAATCGGCGCCTAGGCGCCGATTTCACCCCCAATCGGCCGACTATGCGCCATACAGACACGCCGATAATCGTCGTTTATCGGCGCTTATTTTTTTTTGCAGATGATACCTAAAACGACGACGTTTGGGGGGTCAGAAGACCCCCCAAAACGTCGTCGTATGGGGGGTTAAAAGACCCCCTCAACGACTCCCCAAAACGTCGTCATGGGGGGTCAGAAGACCCCCCAAAACGTCGTCGTTTTGGGGGGTGGTTATAAATAAAAAAAAACCCTAATTTTACTACCATTTTCAGTTCTTTCTAGTTTCTACGGCTTCTCTCCTCTGTTCTCTCTGCAGCACTTCTTCTTCAGTTCTTCTACATTTCACGTCAATTTGGTTACTAAGGTAAAATTATTATTTTATTTTTTTGTTCCAACTTGATTTAATGGAAAATAGTAATATTTACAATTACATTACATTAATTTAGGAAAACCCTAAATTACATTTTCCTAAATTCTACATTTCAGTTCTGTTTTTTTTTTTTTTTTTTCTAAGTTCTATTACATTCTGCTTCTCTGAAATTAGTATATAACTTGAGTTTTTTATTTTTTTTAGTTAATAAGTAATTACTAATTAGTTATTAAATTTGTGAATTGGTGATATTAAATAAGTAATTCTTATTTGGGCATTTGAATTAATAACTATAATTAGTTAATTAACCCTAAATTACATTTCCTAAAACTGCAATTTCGGTTCTGTTTTTTTTTTTTTTTTTTTTTTTTTTTCTAAGTTCTATTACATTCAAATTAGTTATAACTTGAGTTTTTTTATTTTTTTTAGTTAATAAGTAATTACTAATTAGTTATTAAATTTGTGAATTGATGATATTAAATAAGTAATTAGCTATTAAATTGTTTTTAGGGCATTTTAATTAATAAGTAGTTAGCTATTAGTATTTAACAATTAGTAGTACATTTTTAGTAATAAAAGATAAAAGTATTTAAATTTTAGAATTTACAATAATATTAATTAATTATATTGTTAATTGAGCATATTATTAATTAAATGGATTGATTCATTCTTAGTAGGGTTAATGGCTTCTTCTTCCGCGGCTTCTAATTCGGAGAGTAGTCCCGTTCTTAAACGGAATTCAAATGATGTTGGATGGGAGTATGGGGCTTTAGTGGATCCGAATAATTTGGATAAAGTGAAATGCAAGTTGTGTTCTAAAATTTTTTTCAGGAGGAGTTTATAGAATGAAGAACATATTGGGCATATATCGGGGAATGTTGCAAAGTGTCCAAAGTCTAGTAAAGAAGATCAAGAGAAGTGTAGACAAGCCATTTTGGAGGCAAAGAATAAAAAGAAAAGAAAAGACAGACATGTTAGTGAGATAAGACAAGGAGTTAATATTGGGGGCGATGGAGAAGAAGAAGAAATTCGTGAAATAGAAGAAGGGTTAGATTCAAGACCCCCACGACATCGCGGCCCTTTAGCTAGGTGGACAGTGGCAACCCCTCCTGATTCTTCAACTAGTGATGGTAAAACAATGAAGCAACAGAATATTAATGAAGCATTATTTAAAGAGAAGACACATAATGTGAAGCGATTTGTTGCAAAGTGGGTGTATGAATCCGGTATTCCTTTCAATGCTATTGACAATGACAGTTGGATAGCGATGATGGAAGCAGTTGGTCAATTTGGACCAGGTTTCAGAGGTCCTAGCCAATATGAGTTGAGGGAGCCATTGTTGAAAGAGGAAGTTGCAAGTGTTAAAGATTTCCCGAAACTACATGAGAAGGAGTGGATGGAGAACGAGTGTTTCTATCATGACAGATGCTTGGAGTGATAGGAAAAGGAGAAGCATTATGAATTTGTGTATTAATTGCACAATAGGCACCACTTTTCTTTCTTCCAAGGAAAGTTCTGATGTGGCGCATACTGCGGAGCACATTTATGAGTATGTGATGACGGGCATTGAACAAGTGGGGGCGGAAAATGTGGTTCAAGTTGTAACAGACAATGCCTCGAACAATATGGCCGCGGCAAATTGTTGAAGGCGAAGATGCCAAATATTTTTTGGAGTTCATGTGCTACTCACACCATCAACCTAATACTTGAAAGTATTGGGAAATTGCCGAGATACAAGAAAACCATTGATAGTGCCAAGGCTTTCACCATTTTCGTGTATGCCCATCACAAGACTTTGTCCATGATGAGATCGTTTACAAAACAGAGGGACATAGTCAGACCGGGAGTAACTAGGTTTGCTTCAGCTTTCTTATCCTTACAAAGTTTGATCGAGAAAAAAGAAAGTTTGCGAACCATGTTTGCTAGCGCGGAATGGGATGAGTGCATATGGTCGAAGCAAGCTAAAGGGAAAGTTGCATTTGCCACGGTGATGAGTATCTCTTTTTGGAATGGGGTGACCCAATGTTTGAAGGTGTTTGCACCTTTGGTGAGAGTGCTTAGATTAGTTGATGGGGATAGAAAGCCATCCATGGGGTTTGTTTATGGAGAGCTAAAGATTGCAAAAGAAGAGATCAAGGATGCATTGAACAATATTGAGAGTAATTATCGGCCAATCTTGGAGATTATTGATAGTAAAATTGAAGGGCGGCTTGATACTCCATTACATTGTGTTGCTTATCTTTTAAATCCTTACTATTACTATAAGGATTCAAGTATCGAGTACGATGTGAAAGTAATGGATGCAGTATTTACGGTTGTGGAGGCTTTCTTCCCCAATGACATCGACATGCAGAGTAAGTGATAAATGAGGAGTTGGCTTCATACAAGGCAAAAGAAGAAGCTTTTGGTAAAGAAGTGGGGGTAAAAGCATGTCGAGTATCGATTGATGTTTTTAATCCAGGTAAAAACAAAGTATTCATTTGAATTATTTTGCAAAATATATAAAAAATCTTATATTTCATTCAAACTATTTATGTTCATTTGTAGTTTCATGGTGGCGTACATATGGACATCATACAACGAACTTGGTAAAAATGGCAAAAAGGATATTGTCATTAACCACTAGTTCATCCGGGTGTGAACGAAATTGGAGCACTTTTGAGGGGGTAAATATTTAACATTAGCTAAATTTTGATTATTTTATTTTGTAATTATTAATATTAATTGATTTATTTAAATTATTTATGTAGATTCACACGAAGAAAAGGAATAGACTAGATGTGAATCGATTAAACAATCTTGTCTATGTTTCCTTTAATGCCAAGTTGAAGAACAAGCGCAAAATGGAGAAGGATTTGAAAGTTGATGTATTAGAAGCCAAAGATGCCACTAATGCACAAGGATGGATCGTTGAGGGTGGTGACTCTCACTCTGGTGATGATGAAGAAGTAGAGCCCGGTTCAGGGCTTACTTGGAGGATGGTTGGAGAAGCATCTGGGGCTGATGACATATTACAACCTCGAAAAAGTGCCAGAAATGTTGAATACAGAGAACTTGATGAAGATGATTTTGATTCTGATGAAGAACTTCAAGATGATGAGTTCGAATTAGATGAAGAATTAGATATTTAGTGTAGTTCAACTTTGTTATAGGATGATGAACATGAACTTAATTAAATGATATTTATATCATTATGTGGTTGATTGAGTATTTGAGTTTGATTAATGGTTTTATGTTTATTACATTTTGTTTGAATTTATATGATTTGGATTATTTATGAATTATGATGTTGGAAAATATTATATTTTTAACTGTCTGCCGACTAATTGTCTAGGCCCCGCCTAGGCCCCGCCTAGGCGCTCTAGGCGCTAGGCGCTGGGTCGCCGCCCGACTAGCGCCTAGCGCGTTTTAGAACACTGAGTATTGGGCCTGAAGCAAAAGTCGAAATTGCCCTTGGACCAAATTTGGCCCGTAAAGTTTGTCTCCTACTCTCTAAGTCAAGGAGTCCTTGGCTTGGAGAGTATTTGACGCGCGTGTCGAGATCATACGATGAAAGTGTACCTGAGCGTCGATGCTACCTATTGATTGAACCAAACGAATGTAAGTTTTGAACTTAACTCTATATGATCCATCATGGATGTGTCCAGTCGAATGAGCTAGATGAAGGTCAAGACCATGAAATTGACTCTACAAGAGCCATTGGGGAAGTACCCAGTCGACTTAACCAGATGAAGGTCAGGATATATGTCATACGACATGTGTAATATATGTCTACAACTTGACTCGACATGAATCCATGGGGGTGTCCCCGGTCGACTGAACCAGGTGAAGGTTCAGGAATCATTTCACACGACATTATGTCGTATGGACTGTAGGAAGTCCATTTCTTCATTTGACTCGACATGAGTCATGGGGAATGTCCCCAGTCGATTGAACCAGATAAAGGTTCATGAGTACACTTTACACTCGATGTGTCGTCTGGACCGAGAATAGTCCATGTTTTCATTTGACTCGACATGAGACATGGGGGATGTCCCCAGTCGACTAAACCTGCTGAAAGTTCAATGCATATTTTACACGACATTAATCGTTCGGATGTTGAATAATCCATGTCCTCATTTGAACTCGACTCTACATGAGCTATGGGGGATGTCCCCAGTCGACCATACATACTAATGAAGGTATAATAGAGTCTACAGATTACTAGATTTGATAAAAGTCTAAGAAAGTTTTCATTCTACTATATTTGAAGAAAGTAAATCAGAGTCTACACTCCACATGACCCAATGAAGGTCCAAGAAAATATGCATACTCCACTATACCTGATGAAGGTACATGGGAGTCTACACACTCCATTATACCTGACGTAGGTACATGGGAGTCTACACACTTCGTGCATAATGAAGATCCATTAGGGTCTTCATTCCTCACTCTACAGGATCTAACATGAGTCAATGAGGATCTTCATTCTACTAGACCTGAATAAGGTCCATGATACTACTGTTGAATGGGCTATCAAATGGACCTAATGATGGTCCAAGAGGGTCATCACTTACTATACTAGACCTGAAGAAGGTCCATGTTAATTTTCACTCTACCAGACCTGATGAAGGTCAGGTGACTACGGTCGAATGAACTTGTCGTATGGACTTGATGATTGTATATCAAGGTCGCCACTCATTACTCTAGACATGAAAAAAGTCTGATACTACAATGGAATGAACTTGATGAAAGTCATCACTCCTCACTCTACTATGAGACTACTGTCGAATGAAATTTTCGAATGGACTAGATGATTGTATATCAAGGTCATCACTCATTACTCTAGACATGAAAAAAGTCTGATACTACAATGGAATGAACTTGATGAAAGTCATCACTCCTCACTCTACTATGACACTACTGTCGAATGAAATTGTCGAATGGACTAGATGATTGTATATCAAGGTCATCACTCATTACTCTAGACATGAAAAAAGTCTATGATACTACATTGGAATGAACTTGATGAAAGTCACATAAAATTTCCATACTACCTAACCTGAAAAAGGTTGGTCGATTGGACCTAAAGGAGATCCAAGAGAGTTCTTCATTCTACTAGGCATGATAAAAGATTCCCTACGTAGTATGGAGTTGGCAAATTTTAAATCAACGTAGCATGGAGATGTTGACTAACCTTTCATGTGATGAAATCTCATTTGTGTTGTCTCGAGAGGGTGACTATCCTTCAATGTCTTCCTAGCCTTCATGTAACGTCACATGAACCATCTTTTTAGCGTATGGACAGTGTGCTTCTGATAAATTGAATTTACAAAGGTTTGAATTTACAAAGCTTGAGTGGTGTAGCATGCAGTTTTGTTGCTTAGCTTTGATTTCATGCTACAAAAGTGAGATTCATATATGCTTGTAGTGTCGAATGCCAGCTGCTTAGGCTGGCCTCTTGCTCAATGAGCGATGTGGGACTCTTGTTTCATTGATAGAGATTGATTTGGGCCGTCTTGTTTGGTTTGTGCCACCCTTGGTAGTCTTTCGTTGTTTTGCTGCTGTCTACTTGATCGATGTGGGATAATTTGCTCCCTTTTAGTGATGTTGCTGTTTTTTTTTTTCCTCGGCTGGGCCATCGTGTTTGGTTAGTGGCATATTGATGTGTGTAGAGTGGCGTGTGGCAGCCTTGCAAGTGTCGAATGATGGCTGCACATGGAGTGACTTTTGTGTGGTGGCATGAGGTGTTTGGATTTGTGAATAGGGTGGCCTTTGAATGATGTAGTATGCCTTACCGTGTGGTAGTATGAGCCATATGATCTTGTGTTTTCTGTCTGGTAGCAAGCATTGTTTGGGATCTTTGGCTTCGTTATCTTTGGCATAAATGGGCCTCATTTTTAAGCTTTGAGCGTAGGCTTCTTGCCATTTTTACTCTATTTATTTTTGGTTGTTGGCAATCTCTTTAATATGCTCAAGTTGATCCAAATGATATGGGATTCACACACTTTGCTTCTTATTTGGTTTCGACATTTTGTGTGTGTGAGATGGGCTGCATGGGAGTTTCGGTCTCTTGATTGACACTTGTTGTTATGTCATCCTCATGGATTTTGTTCTCTCATGCTATTGTGCTACAACATCTCTATGTGTGAAGGGTCATAGTGTGCGTTTTTCATGGCTTCGGCTGGTTGCGTCTGATGCAGACCGATTTACTGGTTTCTTTTCACGCACGGGCATAATGGTGCGTCAGTGTGCAAAGGCGTGTGGAATGGGCCTTTTGCTCAGTTTGCAAGTGGGTGAGTCGAGTGGCTCTCTTCATTCCATGCTACAGGTTCACGTGGAGCCTTATAAAGTTTTCGATGTGAGCAAATTTTGTGCTTGCAACGATCGATGTGGTTTTTGGTTTTGATCTTCTCGTCCGCTTGCTCTCAGTGGAAATAATCGATGTGGGATTTTGTTTATAGTCTTGTGGTTGCTTGATGGGCTTCCTCCTCCTGCTCGTGGTGGGTTCATTTCTCGTTGGAGTGGTTTCCCAGGCGATGTGGGACTCTTTGTCCTTTGAAGTGCTAAACTCTGTTGCACGTGAGTTGGTTGATCTGCGTGTTTGGGTTTATGCGTCTGGGCCTGAGGTTGGGCTGAATTACCGTTTTGTGTGACCTCTTTCATGGTGGGGCTTACAGTTAGTGTGCTGATTGGTTTTCTTGAGTCGGCTCTCTGGGTTGTTTGGCACTTTTGTTTTCCTGCCTTTACATTTAGGCTGGAGCTTCATGGCCTGCTTTTTGCAAATGTGAATAGGGATGGCGCGAGTGGGCTTGGTTAATGACAAATTGCGCAGCTTATTAGGATGGGTTTTAGGCCGTTTGTTTTTGGCATTATGGGCTTTTATTTTGCTTCATGTAGTTTTTTATGTAGTTTGGAAGAGATGACATGCCTTTCGTGTCGTAGGAAGAAGATTGAGATTTATCCCTGTCGTCTGAAGAAGATAACTATCCACTCATGTCATCTTTTCACGTCGACTGGAATGGATGACATTCCATCAATGATAATTTTCCCACGTTGTCCTGAGGTAGTAACAATCCATCCATGTAGTATGGAGTTGATGCTTTATAGGGAAAGAGTGTTGATGTTAACCCGATTCATCTTTTCCTTATTGATCATATCTGTTTTGTAGAGTGGCTAATTATGCCACCACAGGATCTGGCGTCTGTTTGTAAGGATTGTAGATTGAGTGATTTTTGCTTGCTATAAATCGCTAAGGCCCCACGGTGGGCGCCAAATTGTGGACGCTGAATTTCACCCGAGGTCCACAATTGAGAATTTGTAGGGAGGGGGCACTAGCGATCCTGCAAAACAGAGGTAGAGTGAGCGGGAGTACTGCCCACCGGTGTGGTGGGTGCCGGGGGCACTCCGACGCTCAAGTCAGTAGTGAAGACGAGCTGTAAATAATGGAGGAGCAAAGTTCAGGGTTACCTTGATACCTGTGAGTCGCCGTGAGGGCTATAGGTTGGCGGTTATGAGAGCTCTGGTGACAGAGAGTTGTGCTGTGTGATGTTGGATCCCCTTTCTCTTCTGGATCTCGGTTCCTTTATAGGCTACTTGAGGTGAGATTCATGAATACGTTATTTGACATATGTTTTGTGTGTTTGTAACGGTCGTGTCATAAAGGAGAATTATGGGCAGTCATGAAGACTGAAAACGGTTGGGTTATGAGGGATATTTATGAGTTTGAGCGTTTCGTGGGCTGGCGTATAGTGGGCCTGAGACACGGTATTGGTATGGCATTTTACTTGGGATGGTGTAACAACGTTAGGCCGACATTCATTCCTTAAATTGGGCTCTCATGTTTGCAGGATGATAGCCCTTCCTTGTGGGTTTGAGAGGGCGACTTGGGCCTGGATCTCATTTTAGGGACTGTTTGGGGAGTCTGGAGTGCATTTAGTATTGGGCCTGAAGCAAAAATCGAAATTGCCCTTGGACCAAATTTGGCCTGTATACATGGTATATGATAATAGGCCCCGCGTGAGTCCTGGTTAATAGGAGGATAGGATTGTCTTAGGTGTAGCTACTGTAAATCCTGTGTGGAAAGTGTGTACGACTAGCATTGGTAAAAGTCCATAAAGTGTCCTACTTTGTTACACCTGACCAAATGGGTTGTCAGAGTACTCTAGGACTTGATAAGAGTTATAACATGCATTTACGGATTGTGATGTGTGATTATGTGCGCGTATGTGGTTTCCATTATTTTCATGATATTTTGAGATTTTTATGATTTTACATATGTTTATGTTGATTTCATGATTTCGTTCGTATATCCTTATACGTAACGGATTTGAGAAAACCGATGGTTTTACTATTTGTTTTATACATTATGATTTTCGACTTTCCGCATGATACCTTAAAAAATTGCTCCGGTTATATTTTGATTTCTATTCCCTACATTCACGAAATTGCAAAGTGTTTTTGAACTATATTTGGACTAACCATGCAGCGGTATTTCAAAAGATAAAAGTGTTTTCAAAATAGGTAATCGGGTTCCTACAAGTATTTTCCCAAATACTCACCCCCTACTTCCTCACGCCGACGTGAGGCGGCCGCCTCATGCGATGCGATGCGGGAAAACACAAAAGGCCACCAGAGGCGGACGCCTCGACGCGCCTTCGCCGCGAGGCGCCGCCTCTTACTGCTTTTTAAAACAATGGGTAGGAGACGATGTTTTTTTTTGGACTTGGACATTATTCTAGGTTTTGGTTAGTAGACAGCTCATTTTTGTGTGTGATGTATGTGATAAATATGCCACTGTAAAACTAATGATATTATGATAATGATGCAAAACTCTAGTATATTTACATAAATTCCCTTTAAGTTTATCAATTCATGTTTAATGGTGATATCGCAACTGTGGGACATATCCTAAATTATTATAATAATACTTATGGCAGCTTGGAATTTTCACATTGGGAAAATTTCCTCAATTATCACTAGCCCAAAATTAGGGTGTGACAGAGGTTAGGCAGGAAATTTACAGCATATTGCATACAAAATTTTATTTGCTAATATCGGGTGATTTTCTTTTTCCTTATTGGCACACAATGGAAAATGATTATATTTTATGACTTTATACTCTCAAAATCTATTTAAGGAGCAACTTAAAAGAACAAATAAAAGTATTTAAACAAAAGATAAAAGAATACAAATCAACCTAGGGCAATAGGACCACTAGTATCAAACTGGCAAACTCATTTCGGTGAGCAAATTCATACCCAAGTCAACACGAGAGCCCTAGAATGATATATTGAACCAAATGTAAAACATGAATACTAGTGATATACTGATATGAAGGTCCAAGAACCCTGGATTGCACTATATAACGTAAAAGTTCTTTCAAGAATAGAGTACATAATTAGATATTGTAAGTTCTTTCAGCACTTGGGTGAGTTTTTCAAACAGCTGCCTGCAGCACTCGGGTGACGCCTTAGGTATTGTAAGTTATGATTCCTCATCTATTAGATAAAATTCTGCATGTTTGACTAGTCAACCCACATTTTGACTAATCAAAGGCAACGCCCCGATGCTTAGACAACGCTTAGGCGGGTTGAACAACCAAAACGGCTCTCCCCGTCTACCGACTTTGACAGCATAGTGTTCAGTTACCATTATTTCTTTCTCATTCCCTTTATGAAAAGGAAACAAATACTTAAAGCAGTCAAGAAATTAGTATTTGCTGGAAAGCATACAAGAGAAATTTAACCAACATACTTGGCTCCAATTGAATCCATCGTGCAGATAAAAGGCTTGTCTTCATCACTCAGTCCAGCAATCACAGGTTGACAAAAGTAAGGGCCAAACCTGAAAAAAATTAACAGCATGATTTTCATTTTTTGCTTTTCTAAGAAAATTGCTCAGTAAATAACCATGAGACCAACTGCAGAGACAAGCATATAACAATTATAGAGTAAATTTAATTATCAACGTTATTCTAATATCTTTGCCATTTGCAGCTGGAATATCAGTAGTTGATTAAACTGCAAGTTTGCAACATAAAATTCTTTTATAAGTGTGGAGAATGATGAAAGAGTTGTATCAAGTAACTAAAGTTTATGTAAAGTTTTCCATCATGATTTTCAAACCCTACCTAATTCAATTTGGAAAACAAGTGACTAAAGCTCATGTCAAGTTTCCATCATGATTTTCAATCCCTACATAATTCAAAGTGCATGTATACGAGCTTAATTAACTACATTTTCTAAAAAATAAGAAAAAATAAGTCTCCAACTTCAGACTGATAGTAATTTGATAGTAGTGAAAGGATGTTAAAGAAGTCAGACAATGTAAACAGCAATTACCAAGGAAATCAAAGCTGTGTATTCATTAATATGCTAAGTGATCAAGAAAAACAAGAGTTCTTAGCAATTTCGAGCTTGCTAGACTCCTCTCACAATTTGCCAAAAAACAGTCTACCTCCCCCACACGCCCCACACCTTCATTTAACTAACATCTAGTAACAAATTGCAAAACAACACAACAAATCAAATATTGCCACCTGGCATACAATGAGTGCTAAACAAATTTCCTATTTTCTGTCAGTTAAGCATTTGTTCCATCCTCTCCTTCATTTGGTCCATCTGCAAACTCAGGCCCATAAGCACTTAGCCCGTCAGCTAGCTCAGGTCCATGTTCCTGTTTTGCTGCTATTGCTCCTCTATTGCTACCCTTCTGATTTGTACTGGTTCGCTTCTGCCTTCTAGTGTAGACATGCGCTATAGGCCTATCAACAGTGAAGGAGAGGATGGAACAAATGCTTAACTGACAGAAAATAGGAAATTTGTTTAGCACTCATTGTATGCCAGGTGGCAATATTTGATTTGTTGTGTTGTTTTGCAATTTGTTACTAGATGTTAGTTAAATGAAGGTGTGGGGCGTGTGGGGGAGGTAGACTGTTTTTTGGCAAATTGTGAGAGGAGTCTAGCAAGCTCGAAATTGCTAAGAACTCTTGTTTTTCTTGATCACTTAGCATATTAATGAATACACAGCTTTGATTTCCTTGGTAATTGCTGTTTACATTGCCTGACTTCTTTAACATCCTTTCACTACTATCAAATTACTATCACAGACCTTCAATATTGTAGCAGAATTGTGGTCAAACACAGCCAAGCAACAATAACAGGCACTTCAACAGGTAGAGGATTGAGAAACCCAATAGTGTTTATATTTTGAAGAAAAAATGAGGAGAACAATCTAAATAAACAATACCCAAGATGCCAATATGCTTCAGTTAAGCCCAAGCAAATCTAAATAAAATCCCATGTAAAAACATGTAAAATCTAAACAAAACTCAGTTAAGAATTACTCAAACTTAGTAACAAGTAACGATGAGTCTGTAAAAATTATAAAACAAACCTTTTCTCATATAGCAGAGCAGAGACCAGGCTAGCAAAGGTTTCAGGCCTCATGTCCCTTTCCTCTCGCAGCTGATACAATTTATGACGAAACACCAGCCGCTGATACCTTCAAATTTACATATAGAATTGAACCCGAATATAGCTCTTCTTTTATAATTAAAAAATAATAATTAAAGTAACAAAACATAGTTACACGTACAAGGTTTGGGAGTCAGTGGCAAGTCCAGAGAGACCGATAAAAAGGCGATCGTGGATTTTGCTAATTCGCTGGAAATCAGTGGCGATTGTCTGAAGCTGAACGCCGAGGCGGCGGTCGCTGGCAATGGCGAAGCAGTTCTTGCCGACCATCGCAACGAGTGCGCTCCCATTGTACTCAGTGATCTGCAAATCAAAGGTTTGAAAAAATTAATATAAATATTAATAAAATTAGGGTTTCTTTGAAAACAGAAATAAATCTAGTGATCGAGAGACGTACCGACATAATTGTAAAAGGATTTGATGCGAGTTTAATTGATGATTATTAGAACGATTTTAAGAAATTTTACAAGTGAAGTGGCTGGCTTGGAGTAGGGGTTAGCTGCTTCTTTCTTTTTCTATTTTTTTTGCCCCCAACAGTCGTTTATGAATTTCCAAATGAAGATTGGGCTTCGTTAATTTGGGGTTTTGGGCTTTTGAGATTGGGTTTGTGTTTCGGTTTATATTGGGATGGATCTATCTTAGAATTATGGGCTTTTTCATTATTTTTAACAAAATGTGCTCTAAGACGCAATACACTGGAGATCATAAAAAACAGATTATCAAACACAATTTTGAGAAACAAATTTTCAAAAAATGAATAGAATTCACCACAATCCCAAACATTATTTGCTCTTAGTTTTTCCCTACATTTATCTCAAATTTCAAGTTTGAATTTGATACTATAGTAAGTTTTTGTTATGATATCTCAAATAATAACACCAATATTAATGGAATTAGAATTTTCCATTTATTTTTTTCTCTTATTGTCTTTGCTAATATGTGCCATGTAATTCAGCCTTAGTAAGAGTAGGGATGGAATAAGAAGAAAAATTACTCTTTCAGTTATTGATTAAAATGAGCCTCAACGCATTTCATAATTGGTTGAGTGTTTGCTGTTTTAGCCTATTCCTCACTGACATACACATAAAATAGTTTTTTATTCCCAAGTATAAGAGTGTCGAAATAATAAAATAATCCGATAAGTTCAGAGTCGATCTACAGGGAGTAGATTTAGTAAAATAAAATAATAATTCGAGTAAAAATAAAAAAGACTTGATTTGTTTGAGGTGATTGGAAATTTTAAATTAGATTGCAACAATAAAATAAAATGTTGGGACTAGGAGATCCACTTTTAATATTTCAAATTTAGAAATCTTACTTTTTAAATACATAAATTGTCATTATTACCTAGTTAATTTATTTCAGGAATTAATTATGCAAAAACATATAAAATCAGTCATAAATACGGTGATAATTTTTGTTTATAACAAATCTAGTTAGGTACTCAATTATGCCAAATAAATAAAACCAGTCATATAGACGTAACAAAGTTTGTCAATTATTAATTCAAATTCAAATTAAATATTAATTATATTACAATTTATATATTATAATATAAATAAAATTAATCTATATTTTTAAATTAAAAATTCCATCTTTACCCCAACAAAATGAAATTGGCTACTCATAATTTGAATAAAAAAAAAACACTCATAATCATAAATGTTCTATGAATGATAGATGTATTATTATATATCCTTTTTTACTGTCGGTCCTTGTAGAAATTTCCTCGAAATTATTTCATTTTTCATTCACCTTTGTTTTGACTTATCGTAGATATGCGTTTGGTGTTGGCATAACATAATGGGCATGGCTGAAAAGGATGAGATAGAGGGACGGTGCCCAGTAATTCGTTCTCCTTCTGACAAGGAAAAACCACAAAGTGTGAGAGGTAGTTTTTCTGCTTGATATTATTTTTTGGCATGTGAGATCAGGCAAATATTCTTTCCAAATTTTTCTAGATAATTTATTTATCATATTTACAATATAGTTTTTGTTTCTAATTCCAGACCGGTGGCTGAAATCAATATGGAGCGAAAAATGAAGTCACAGAAGTTGAAGACTAAAATGTCAACCGCTCAACAATGATCGATTGATTCAACGGAATCTTGTCTACATTGTTGGGTTGCCTCTTAATTAATTTGGGAGATTAAGATGTACTCTATATATATATATATATATATATATATATATATTAATTCTAGACCGGTGGCTGAAATCAATATGGAGCGAAAAATGAAGTCACAGAAGTCGAAGACTAAAACGTCAACAGCTCAACAATGATTGATTGATTCAACGGAATCTTGTCTACATTGCTGGGTTGCCTCTTAATTAATTTGGGAGATGAAGATGTACTCTCTCTCTCTATATATATATATATATTAATTCCGGTGGCTGAAATCAATATGGAACGAAAAATGAAGTCGAAGACTAAAACGTCAACAGCTCAACAATGATCGATTGATTCAACGGAATCTTGTCTACATTGCTGGGTTGCCTCTTAATTAATTTCGAAACAATACTTGTACGTGTAAGCTCCAATACTTGTAGTGTCTATGTCTGTGGTTGGTTGGATCTTCTGGCGTAAATTTAGTAGTGCTTTTTAAATATTTTTATACATTTTTTGTTTTGTTTTTACATCACTTGTATGCTTATTATGTTAGTATTTCATCTGGTGTAGCTGTTAATCTTCATTCTTATAATTTTTAATATGTTATTCCATCTTTTACTTGCATATATATTACTTACTCAAAAGAGGAGGAAGCAATTTGATGTATTCAGTCTGTCTGTGCATGGTTTTTTTTTTTTTTTTTTTTTTTTGTTTTGTTTTGTTTTGTTTTGGAGGGTAAATCTTTAAAGTACGTTCTAGATTACACTTGCCAAACCTGCCATTGTTTTTTGTTTAATTTCCTAAGAGTGTGTTTGGTTGGGGGGTTTTGGAGGGGAGGGGAGCAAAATCCCTCCTAAGTCAATTTTAGCTCCCCTCCAAAAGTGGGGGTTTTGGAGGGGAGAGAAAGCAAGCAATTAAATTTTTAAATACATTAACTAAATTATCCCTACTTATATATTAAAATCCAAAATTGTCCTAATTATAAATCCATCTTATATTTGCTTCACCATTCAATTTTTCTTATTCTCTTCTCTTATATTTGTTTTAATTTTATTTTTAATAACACTTATTAGGTAAAGCTTTTAATTTTAATTTTATTCTTTGTTTAATTCAAAAATAATATAAGCCAATATTGTTTTAATTTTATTTATAAAATGCTACAAGGATAAAATAATAAATTAGTTTTAAAATCTGTCCCCTCCCTTCTTGAACCAAACATATATCTAATTAAAAACTATCACATCTCATCCCCTCCTTTGAACCAAACATATATTTAATTAAAATCTCTTATCTCCCCTCCCCTCACCTCCCATCCCCTCCATTAAAATCTCTCCCCTCCCCTCCCATATGTTGAACCAAACAGACCCTTATAATTGTGGCGAGCGAGTTGTTGGTTTTTCTCTTCTCCAAATGCATCTGATGTTTATTGTTTCATTATTGTTGACAGCTGATTTTGGTCTCAGGGGCAATAAGGGTTTTTTTTTTTTACTCCCGAGACAATCCTCCTCCAACTGTGAATTTGTTTTGTTTATGGGAAACCAAAAGCAAATTTGGCAAAAGATAAGTAAATTCACCAATCAACAAAGAGGTTTAACGTGGTTCGGCGGATCAGATCCAACCTACATCCACGGGCACAGAACGGACGATGTTTTATTATCGAAATATGTTTCTCTGATCTGTTTTGTGTTTACAAATCTAATTCTCTCTTGTTCTCTTCTCAACTCCCTCTTACAAGCACGTTTTCCCCTCCTATGTATAATAACAAAGAAACCGTTTTCCTTTTCCCATAAGAATTCTTAGTCGAAACTACATTCACTTCCTTTATCCTATTAGGACACTAACTTATCAATTTTTCCCCATGAAAGTAGGATAACTTATCTTCTTATCCGTAAAAATAGGATGTCTTATCTTCTGGAGCATATCTCGCCATATTCTCGGTCTTCATGAGGTCGGTCACAATGGTCTTTTGAACTGAGAATGCTGCTATCGATCTGATAATGCCCGACCATCCGGTCTGGAGTGGTCGGTTACCGATCTAAAGTGTTCGGCCCCTTACTGTTGGCTTTTAGTGGTCGGGTCGGCATTAATGATCTTGACCAAGAAGGGAATTACCTTTTTACCCTTGCCGTACTGCTTAAATATCATAGGTCCTGAAAATACCGCCAACATCTGTCCCCTAGTTCTCGGTTCCAACGAGTATATAAGTTGGTGCCGGGAACTATATAAGAAGAATAGCACTCCTGATGGAGTGACGGCTGACCTTTGTGAGGAGAAGTTTTATTGGCCTGTCACCACCACGTCCTCGGTACAACCAAGATGTTCGGTCTGACTTCTTTTCCAGCCAAAACATAATCTTTTCACCGCCCTTTCTGGAGACTCTATCGGGACGTGCAACCGTCACATCCATTTAAATGTCCATCAAATCATCTCTAGGGTTTACTTCGCGCTTGACACTTGTCAAAAATCAGTCGGTTTCCCACCAAAAGCAAACAAGATCAGTCGTTCACAACCGACACCGATATACGCCCAATCTTAGTCATTCATTCAACTCTGACAAATTGCCTCTGAATCCGACACATGGCTAACATCCGGGGCTCTTTCATGATCTAACACATGGTTTGTTATGGGTTCTGTGTTTTGCTCGATGTTGCTAGGGAGAGATTTATGGCTTAATGGATGTTGTTAGGGCATTTAGAACCCACAGGCTTAGTTTTCCCGGAATCTCAGGGCGACTGCGAAATCCCCGGCCTGTTTTAGAAATTAGCTATAGACTGACCTCCCCCCTTTTATTTCTCGGATGTCAGGGATGTCTGACAACAGGTCTTCCTCTGCAAACCCTGCTAGACCTTCGATCCCCCTACTGAAGAGCTCTCCTCGGGCTCGGGGGCACCAAGCATAGAGGACCTCGACACTACCCACACTCCTTCCGAAATTGAAGAAGATACCTACCATCACAGAATTCCATGGAATGACCCAGCGCCCGATGAATTCGACTGCTCTGCTTTGGACATGAATCAGCCTCTAAGATAACCGAAGATGATCTAGCACTACTCCGGCAATGCTATGCTATTCCGATAGATATTGCCCTCGAAGTCCCCGGTCCACTTGACCGTGCCAGTCAACCTGATGAGGGTTCAGTGGCTCTTCTTCCGGCCTTCTTCGAGTGTGGACTCCGGCTGCCAATTCAGCCTTATTTCGCCTGGTTGTTGGCCGAAATGGAGATCGCCCCTTGCCAACTAAGCATGAATAGTTGGAGGATCTTGGCCGGGCTGTTGGACAATTATGACCTATAGCATCACTATTTGTACAGATCATGGTGTTGTTGTACAAATTAACTATGTGACATAGGAAAGTGCCCTTTTATCATTTGTAATTAGATTACCAAGATGTATAAATGATGAAAGGTCCATATGATTAGTTTCAGATTGAGATGATATGAGACAGTATCAATCCATAAAGGTTTAATCATTAAATATCCATAGTCAGAGTATTATCGAGATTGGACATCGATAATGCGTAAAAGACTAGTATATACACTTGTGCGCGTTGTGGGAGCACAACATCATAGTTCTCATATATTTGGGTATAGGATACTCATGTCAGTGTAATAGGAGGTTGTGTTTACCGATGGTACGGAAACATCATCGCTCTGGATAGACCCCTCGGAATTCCATTGGTAGTATGACTATGTGTCTATGGAAGTCCGAATCAGGGTAGGTGTATTTGGTCTTAACCTGAGAGACTTGCACCGCTAATACTTGCGACGATCAATAACTTTGGTTTTGGTCGTCCAGGGCTTTAACAGGTTCTGTGTACGCCTCTTCTGGGTATATGAGAATCGTAGTGTATTGGGTGTGATGTCGAGATGGAAGTATCACTCCAGTCATAGTGGAGATGATGATCACGTAGGATACGGAACTGGTGCTCTTATGTACTGCAGTCATCGGGATAACATGACTAGGTCATGATTATCCGATTATAGAGACTAGTTACCAGAGATCCAATATGTGCTTCGTACGGGGCAGAAATGATTCCAGCCTCAGGCCTTGCACGTGACATCCGATGCTGGATCGTAATACGCAATACTACGTATACTACGCCTGATATAGATCACATATTCCTATAAGAATATTTCTGGAGAATTGGGTAGGCACGGTGCTTTGCTAGAAGCCAACCATGTCTTGTAAATCGGTAAAAATGTAGTACTAGGTACGCACGTGTTCGGATAGTCCGACGACCGGATTTACTGCCAACATATATGGGGATCTCATGAGTCGCTTCCCGAAGATTCACTGATGAAGTATGACTCGCACTTTATTAATCTGAGATTAATTATATGAGAGAGAAAATTAATATGGGATTAATTACGGAGATATTTTATATGGGATAAAATATTATTTAAAGAGAGATAACGATTAATTTGGAATTAATCGATAAAATAATATATTCGATATATTATATGAAATTGGATTTCGACGCGGAATTAAAATTAGATTTTAATTCGGGCAAACGAGTTAATTTAGAATTAATTCGTTAGCGACGTGAATAGTAATTTTTCTAGGCATAATTATTTAATTACGTCGCAACAGAAAATTCTTTAATTTGGAATCAGCGAACCCGAGCCCGGGAGTGTTTGCGGGCGCACTCACATTGCGAATTTAAGTGCGGCCCACAAGTCACATCAAGCATCAAATCATTAGTCACTTTAATTGATGTGATGTCTAGTCACTTTGAGTGATGTGACAACTAGTCATTTGTGAGTGATTGATGGTAGTGGTTGTAGGCTTAAATGCCTTTGACTTTTGCAAATTTGAAAATTGTTTTTGGTATTTGATTTTTGCAAAATCAAAACCATATACACTTAACACTTTTTCTCTCTCTCTCTTGGCTACACTCACGGTTTTGGAGCCAAATTTTCCTCATCTCCCTCTCGGCTTTGGAAGCCAAATTTCTTCTCTAAAATCTTGCTTAGCCGAGAATGAGAAGAAGACTTAAGGAAAATTTATGGCAATTTTTCCTATGCTAGCACATGAAAAGTCATACAAAGGTGATAGGGAAACTTTTCCCATGAGCATGGAACCACCAAATGAAGCTTGAAGCTTGGAGCATCCATGGAGGTGATGACCGAAATTTTGGAGGACAAAATGAACCCAATGCCGAGAGCTTCAAGGGAGCAAAATAGGGCTTGTGTTCATCGCATCGCATAACCGATCAATGTAAGTATGATTCCGCCATTCTTCATTGTTGTATTCACATATGTTTCTTGCTTGAATTGATCATTGGACTAACCTAGAAACCCAACAATGGTATCTTGAGCCATTTTGAGCATGAAACTTGATTAGGGTAAAATTTGGGTAAAATCAATTTGAGCATGATTTGATAAAATTGATTGATTGAGTATGCTTGAATGATGATGTATTGAAGTTGTATATGATCAATTTCATGAAATATTGATTGGATCAAATTTTTCCCAAAATTTAGGTTTGACCCATATTGACTAAAAGTCCATGCCTTAAGAAATTAATTAAAAGCCCATTGGACTTTAATTAAATTGACATTGGATGTTAAACATCGTCGGCAAACTCCCCAATTCCAACAAAAACTTCAAAGATTTATTGTTCTGGGCCACGGGAGATTGGGGACGGGCCCTGACAATATATGAAGAGGAGACTTCAGTCTCGAACATTTTTAGGCGGGAGGTTAGGAATCTAACCCTTAGTATGCCTGCTCTTTGATTTTGTAATAGGATTCTAATTTCTTTGACTCTTCCCAGCCTGTTGGA
>SKCR01000493.1:0-29212 GCA_019454045.1 Zanthoxylum bungeanum | reverse complement strand
AACCTCATGACTAGTTGCTTCAAAAAGAAGCCAGTACAATAGCCTAAAAATGAACCGCCACTCCTAGAAGGGCAATAGGGGACTCACACCATCCTAGGGTCGTAGCAGCACCCGGAGACTCTACAGAACCCGAAAACAAAGCCGAGTCAAGATCGTCAGGACCATTTCCCAGGCTCTCTAGAGCGACCCTCTCAGTTAGGCCTGTATATTTTGATATCTGAAATTCGAAAGGACAGTTTATTTCCGCCATTTTTCTCTCCAATATCCATCAAATATGCATATTAAAATCCATTTAAATTTGGATGGCTATTATCCAATTTAATTAGATTGGATATTTTTGATATCCATGGGTATGGATATCTTTGCTATACTTGTACTCTTATAACAAATTGTGACCCATCTACTAACATCCTTAAAAGAAATCAAGGAGTTCACAAAGTTTGAGAATCAAAGAATTAAATAACTTATTTATTAATTGGTACAATGTGATGTTTATTAAATTGTAATCGGAGTTTTATGTATTGGGTGTGATGTATTATCTAATTGGTATAGTTTACTTTTCAAATTTTGGTGTCTAAATATGCGGGCAGTTATTCGAATCTCTGATGCTTTCACACATGGAAGTGCCAAAATGTCAAAAAGCTTATTGTAAAAAGACTTTGAATATCACTCTCAAAATTGGACTACGACTACTCACTCAATTATGTTTGCAATATGTTGCTTGTCGCCTTCCATCACGCTCTTACACTATTTCTCACCATTCAAACGAATATTACACATCATCAACTCTTTTATTTTCTTAAGATCTACAAACTAATTATTAAAACTTCAAATTTCCACTTAATTAACATTATCAAAGTTTCGGATCTTAACAAGTGGCATCGGAATCAAAACTCTACTAATCGAATTGATATAGATCGAATTAGGACGACTGTCTAGCTTATAAATATTATATATCTCTCTACTCAATACACTAATCTTTTAATCGGTTATCCGAAAATATTAGTCACGCTATATATATATATATCAACATCCTATAATACTGTTACCATCCATCATGTGCTTCACCACCAATTAATTAATTCCAGTTGACTGGTGGTGATGCATAATTTATTAGTTAATGCAAATTATGATTGGTGCCAAGTAAGGCCACGTAGACTTACTACATATAATTTCATAATTATCATTCATCAATCTATCTTGACACATAAAAAATTTAAAAATCCCAATTGAAGTTTCATAAAATTTATTAAAAATTCCCTTTAAATTTATCATTTTTATGATATTACCTTATTTTATTTTACGTCGTTGCCAAAATTATCACAATAACGCCTCATGAGTCATGACCACAACAACAAAAAAATTCATCCTCTTGACCAATGCACATAAAAAAAATATATTATTATAAAATATTTGAATTTATTGTCAAGAAGTGGACCAATCACAGCCACTTGATAGACCGAAATGACGATACGCCCCACTGCTCCACAAGCCCATTCTCTTCTAGACGAGACTTATCTTTATCAAATTAAATTAAGCTAATTAATTGCTATGCTTAATACTGATCTCTCTCTCTCTCAATTGGACAATGGCTCAAACGGTAAGAAGAAAAATTCAATTTTGGCAATTACTCGACTTGCTTGACCTCCAAATGTATAATGTATGCATAGAAATTGAAGCCTCAACTTTCTTCACCACATAATAGGGGTGTTCATTTGGGTCGGGTCAATTCGCGACCTGATTCGATCTGAGATAACCCGACTTGATCTGGTCGGATTAAAAAAAAAAATCAAATTTCGGGAAAATCTGATCCGACCCAATTTTTTTGGTTGAGTCACGGGTTTTAGACGCAACCTGACCCGACTCTGAAAATAAATTTTTTATTATTTTTCTAAAATTTATTATTTTTCTAAAATTTATTATTTTTTAAAGTTTTTGATATTATTTTATTTGTTTATTATTTTTTATTTTGAAATTTTATATGTTTGACAAATTTCAGGATATAAAATAGCTAGTATTTATGTCTCAAAATAATTAATGCATTAAAAAAAATTGACCAACCCGACCCGACCTGATATAATCGGATTCGTAATTTCAGATTTCGAATTTATGATTTCAAGTAATCCGATCCGATCGGATTCAGTAAAATTCTAACCCGACCCGACCCAAAGGGGTGTAGCTTTGAGATTCTTAGCTGTTCGACTATCTTAGGACCTGCGAAGTGCGAAGTAGTAATAGAATATAACCGACTTATTTAATGCTTATTATAATATTTTAGGGAAAAAAAATATCTCTTGAATATTATAATATAATTTTTGTTTCATTTTATGGGTATTGGTGGCCAACTACTACAACATCCAAGTGGCAGAATTTAATTTGACTTTGTAACATTTCATTTTATTTGCGTGCATGTCGGCAACATAGTTCCATGAATTGTCGTTTACTTCAAATTTCCACTCATATGTAAATTGATATAAAGTGTACAAATTATGATTTATTATTTTTATTAATTTTATTTGATAATAATGAATAATTACCATTTTGTATGTTATTAATTTTATTTGATAATAATGAATAATTACCATTTTATATTTTGCTCATGTGAAATTTAAATGAGTTAATACTGATCAATATAGATATTGTCCTGAGCAAAATTAGCCCCCAACAAGTTACTAATTAGTATTATATTATTTATATTGTAATATAAAATTTATTATTTTTATTAATTTTATTTGGTATTAATGAATAATTACATTTGTGTATTTTGCTTATGAGAAATTTAAATGAGTGAGAACACATATCATTATTGACATTGTCATGATCAAAATCGGTCTCAAGAGATTACTGATACTAATATTATTTATATTGTAATACAATATTAAAAATAAAAAATAAAAAACACTTAAACCATAATGTAACTGAAAATGATTTATGTTATCATTTTTCATTTTGAGATCAGTTATATATTGATATTTTGATATCATAGTATTCTATACATAATCATTAATTTAATAAGTTTAATAAAATTTATGTTTCTTTTTTGTGATTTTTATCAATATAAAATTAATTTTTTCTCGACCTAACTTAATATATGGCAACATTAGTTATTTTCTTTCTGAGGCACACTTAGAATGATCCAAATCTCTGCCACATCATCTTTTACCATTACTTTTGATTATACCAATTCTCTTTCTATACTTTTCTCTACCACCATACCAAAGTTTAATGCTTGAGTTTTTAATCTCTCGTGCTTTCTCGACTTCTCATTAAGTCTCTTGAATGAAAAGTGAATCATATTCTTAAACTAGGTTATTTATGTTGGGATGAATGTGGAATCTCTAGGATCGGATCGGTGCCCCGCGCAGCGAAAGTGGATCTAATCCGTGTATATCAGGTATAGGTATAATTTTAAAATATTTAATTAAATATTATGTTCCATTATGAGTGTATAGGAAAAAATCGGGACTGAATCGGAGTCCGGAAGTACCAGAACGAGCGAAAATAAATTTTAGTGTGCGACATGTGCACAATGCGCGCTACAGTGCACGCGTGCACTGCGCGCGCTGAGTGAGCACAATTTTTTTTTTTAATTATTTTATTCAAATGCTTGTTCCTTCACCCTTCAGCTCTCTCGAAACAGAGAACTGAAGGCAATGGGGTTTTTAACCCTAATGGCTTCTAACCTTCCTTAAGCATTTTCAAAATATCCAAAATTAATTTAACATCAAAACCAACATCAACACATGTTATAGAACAAAAATTAAGTTTTTTAAAATATCAAATATTTTTACAAAAATATAAATTTATTATAAATACGCACTTGCATAAATTTTGAATCCGAAACACAAACCAAATTAGAATCTCACAATGAAGTGACTCGTGAATAATTCTAGGCCACCCAAATGTGGTCAAGTGATTCTAGAATGGTAGCCTTAGCTCTAAGCTATTATCTACAGTTTCAAACTCTAATTTTATGTCTATGTCTAATATAAATATTTTGACCTAATTACAAGAATATTGTGTTTATACTTTCAAACCATCCTAACACAATTAATTAGCTTAATTTCAACATTAAGTATCTAATACATAATTCAACACTATATGTCTCACTAATGAAGAATATAGCTTTTGGAGAAGATCAAACTTACCTAGTAAGGTTGATTCAAATATCCAATCCACTTCTCATTGTTGAAATGTTTGGAGAACTTTCAAGGATTAGCAAGCTTGACTCCAAGATCCAATCTTGATTCCAATGCTAGTAAGCTTCACCCCAAGATCTAATCTTGATTTCTCCTAGAAGAAATGTTGTAAAGACCTCACAAAGTTTCTCTAAACACTTCTCTAACTTAGGCGAATTTCTCCAATAATTTCTTGTAGTTAGCTTTCTCAATCTTTTACTTTGCTTAATTAAAACATTCCTAAATCTTGTTACTTATAGCAAAACTTATGCAATTTTTAATTAATAAAAGTTTTAATCAACTCTTAGGTGGGCTTAATCTAATTTGTCCAAATATATGTAATAAGGTGTGATTAGTCTTCATCGTCTACCACTTTGATTTAATCCAATTAAATCAAGACAAGGATAAGGAAATGAATTAATTCGATGTTTTCCACTTTGATTTAATCCAATTAAATCAAGCCAAAACCACATATTATTACATACTTACAATTACCATAATATCCTCAAATGGTAGAGATAATTATGATTTTATAATTAAGCCCTTGTGTAATTATTGAATTAATCCAATTAATCTAATTAGATCAAAGTAAATAATCAATGTTATTCAATAACACTTGATTATCTTAGTTGATAATTATAATATCGAATATTATCTTTTATCAAAATTAATCAGCTACCCAAGTGCTCAACGAGTACACTTCATATTGGGACTCTATAATTTCAGACACGTTCGTCATATAAGCCTAGCTAATATGTACGTAATTCGACCACCTCCGAATTCGTGAAGAATACGAACGACCTTTCTGAACTATACAACTCAAAGTCATCATATATGTTTAACAATCCCTCTGTCGTAGGCTATTCGAGTTGTGCTTAGGAAACATAGAATACACTGTCAAGTTTCCGAGGCGCATATCTCATGTCACCATGTCATTGATTCTTCATAACTGATGTGATCCACCATAGGTCATCGACTTTGGCCAAAGCTTTAAGAATCGTGACTTTACTGATATGGATACCTAAACCCCTTACGGTACACATACGGGCCTACGGATTCTATATTGCTTCGTATTTGATTACTGAATGCATCGGTCCACACCCTACACAAAATCAATTATATCCTATAGTCAAAGGATTACATATGCTACTCGACTCGAGGAGATTCCTATTGACGGTGGTGTATACTTCCAACTATTAAGAATCACATGTGAGTCATTCAGTATTTGGTCCAATAAATACCCACACGTCTATAAGAGATTCCAAAACTCATGGTACATCGGGTTAAACCATTGGAACTCAATTCCAATATACGACATGTGCTAGTCTTCTAGGTTATAAGAATTCGACCGTATTCCAAAACCAACGACTATGAATATATATACATATTAAACCAACGACTATGAATATATATACTCTAAGAATAATTTACAATAATAATATTATCCCAATGTCGGAACACCTAGTGTCCAGTATTACTACAAGCTTATTCTAAGGTCGATGTCATTCTTAATATATATACATCAATCTAATACGCATAATGACAATACCATTAATAAGGTACGAAATGAAAATGTAGTTATTTTATTAATAAATAATAAAATATACAATTCGGATTAGCACTCCAAGCACCAATTCCAACAAACTCCCACCTACTTAGTGTCAATCTGGATGGTACCAGTCTCATCTCCTCCACATGTTTAACGAATAATTTAGGAGGTAAAGCCTTTGTAAGTGTGTCTGCTATGTTGTATAGTCCTTAAACCTTCAAGGCCACTATGTCGTTTCGTTCAATGATATCTCTAATCACGTGATAATTCCTTTCCACGTGTTTAAATTTGGAATGCGTCTTCGGCTCCTTAGCTGCGCAATGGCTCCGCTATTATCATAGTACAATGGGATCGAATCCGCAATACTAGGCATAATGAAAAGTTTTGTGATAAAATTTCTAATCTAAACAGCTTATTTATCAGCTTCTGAATCCGCTATAAATTCCACCTCAGTGGTGGAATCAGCTGTTGAGCCTTGCTTTGAATATCGCCAACTAACTGCACCACCGTTAAGGGTAAATACGTAACTTGATGTAGATTTTCTATTATCTGGATATCCCTGGAATTCGGAGTCTGTATAACCCTTAACTTGTAGCTCATTTTCTCCACATATCAGAAACTTATCCCTAATACCCTTAAGATATTTTAGGATATGTTTCACGGTTGTCCAATGATAATTACCTGGATCAGATTGATATCGGCCGGTCACACTGACGCCGAAACTGATGTTATGTCTAGTACATAGCATATCATACATTATGCTTCCAATACAAGAAGCATATGGCAAGTTAGAAATTCTAACTCTCTCTTCCTCAGTCTGAGGTGCCATTTCCTTTGAAATATGTATGTCATATCAGAAAGCTACATTTGTTGCCTTGCAGTTGGTAAAACCATACCATTCTAACATCTTATCTATGTACGTTGATTGCGACAATCCTATAAGATTCCTAATTCTATCCGGGTAGAGCTTTATACCTAATATATAAGAAGCTTCACCCATATCTTTCATGGAGAAGTTCTTACAAAGGTAGACTTTCACCATTTGCATTAATCATATATCATTTCCTATGATAATGATGTCATCTACATACAAGACTAGAAAAAATGTCATGCTCCCACTCACTTTCTTATAAACACATGGTTCTTACTCGTTCTTGGTGAATTCAAATAATCTAACTATCTCATCAAAATGATGATTCCAGCTTCAAAATGCCTGTTTAAGTCCATAAATAGACTTTTGGAGCTTACAAACCAAGTTTGAAGTCTCGCTGGATACGAAACCCTCTAGTTGTTCCATATAGATATCCTCCTCAAGGAATCCATTTAGGAAAGCGGTATTCACATCCATCTGTCATATCTCATAGTCGTGATATGCAGCAATGGCCAAAAGAATCCTAATAGATTTTAGCATGGCTACTGGTGAAAAATTTTCCTCATAGTCAATCCCAAGACGTTAAATGTAACATTTCGCTACCATTCAGGCCTTAAAGATTTCCACATTTTCATTGGGCCCTCACTTCCTTTTGTAAACCCATTTACATCCTATTGGTTTAACGCCTTCAAGAAGTTCAACTAAGTCCTAAACTTGATTGTCATGCATAGAATCTATCTCGGATTTCATGGATTTCTATCATTTTCCCGATTCGATATCCAATATTGCTTCCTTATACGTAGTCGGATCTGTTTCCTCCATGAGGAAAACATCTCTCAAGAGGCTTTGATATTCTAATCGACATACGTAGAACTTGTGTAGTAGATCCTTCTCTTAATTGGATCTCTGGTTCCATCTCAGGTTCCTTAATGTTGGGATCAAACTCATCAAGTTCAATCTCTCTACAATTCTCACTTTTTCTCAAAAATTACTTTTCTAGAAAAGTTATAAAACGAACAACAAACAAATTTTGTTACTTGGAATCGTAAAATTGATTTCCCATGGAATTATCAGGATATCCAATGAACCTACATTTATACATCATGGGTGCTAGTTTATCCTGCTACGCAACTCTAATGTATGCAGGACAACCCCAAATCTTTAAATGTCTAAGACTTGGATTTCTATCGAACCATATCTGATAGAGGGTCGTAGAAACAGCTTTCGATGTAACCCTATTAAGTATGTGGGCAACAGTAAGTAAAGCGTAACCCTAAAGGTAATAAGGAAGATCTGTATAGCTCATCATGGATCACACCATATCCAATAAAGTATGATTTCTACGCTCAGACACACCATTGTGTTGAGGTGTTCCTGGTAGGCTATATTGGGCAAGAATTACATTATCCCTTAAATAAATTTTGAATTATTCACTCATGTATTCACCCCCTCGATGTGATTTGAGGCACTTGATGAATTTACTGGTTTATTTTTCTACTTCGTTTCGAAATATTTTGAACTTGTCAAATGTTTCCGACTTATGTTTCATCAAATAGATATATTTGTATCTAGACTTGTCATTTGTGAAAGTCACAAAGTATGTTGAACCATCATGAGCAGCATGATTTAATGGACCACACACATCGCTGTGTATTAGCTCCAATAAATCTCCAGTACGATGTCCAACACCAAGAAATGAGGCATTCATCATCTTCTTTTAGATGCATGACTCACAAATCGGATAAGGATCTAAGGTAAGATTTTCAATCAAACCATCATTTACCAATTTGGATAGACGTTTAACACCTATGTGGCCCAATCTCATATGTCATAATTCAGTATTAATTAATTCAGATTTCCTACTTGTATTTTCCTCTACAGTAAAGACATCTCTATATGTTTTCAAAATATAGTGACTGTTTGATAAAGAACATTCACATTTCAATAAATTATCTTTATCATATAAACATAAAGTTTCATCCTTAAAGTTTATTTTATATCTATTTTATCTAATATTGGCAGTGATATTATTTATCTGATAAGTGAGGGTATATAATAACAGTCTTGTAAATTTAATTTACAACCATTTGGGAGATCTAAAACAACTGTTCATATAGCTTTAACATACAATGTCTCGCCATTGCCAACTCTAAGTTGGATCTCCTATTTATTCAGCCTTTTTTTTACCCTCATTACCTCCAGGGAGTTACAAATATGAGTAGGACTGCCAGTGTCTAACACTCATCTACTATTTACATCTAAGGCTAATGAGATATCAATCATTGGAAAAATACAAAGCGTACCTGAGGGCCATGCTTTTCCTATCAGCTTTGGACAATCTTTCTTCTAGTGTCCAAACTTCTTGCGATGTAGACATTGATCACGAGCTATTTTCGATTTTACGCCTTTGCGCATCTTGGAGTTCTTCTTTGAAATCTTCTTCTTCCTCATCTTTATTTTCTTTGACTTCCCATAAGCCTTTGAAGAGCCAGATTCACCATGGAGGTACTATGTGGGGTTGTCTTTCCTCAAATCATGCTTCGTCGTGCATAATATGTTATGAAGTTCTGCGTAGCTAGCTTACATCGAGTGCATATGGAAGTTTAATACAAAGCCAGCATAAAAACCAGACAAATAAGGCAAAATCAAATTACGGCCCAGCCATTCATCAATCACAATGCCCTGTCATTCCAGGTATCGAATCTGGTCGATCATGTTCAAAACAAGAATGGTAACAACTCATCCATCCTTGAGTTTAGCACGAAACAATTCCTTAGACATTCCATAAAGTTCGATCTCTTGATTTGCCTCGAACAACTCCTTGAGTGTTCGCATGATGCTCCAAGCATCTGGTACTTCAATGTACTGTCTCAGCAAATCTGGAACCATCGATCCCAAAATGTAGGATTTCACCTTAAGGTTATCATCATTCCATCTATTAAAATTTTCTCACTCTTATGGAGTGGAGTCAGGATCGATTTCAATAGGTAATGAATTGACAGTGACATAAGTCAACTTTTCAAACTCCAAGACAAGGCGTATGTTCATTTCCCATTCGAAATAGTTTTCAACTCCTATAGTTTATTGGTATCCAAAAGTCTTATCAATGGATTAGCAGCAACCATCTACAAGATAATATTTTGAATAGTAGCATATCAGTTTTCATTTCAAAATAATAACACTAATTGATTATGGAATTTTAAATCTATTAGTGCTCTCCCACTACTTTACGTAATTTTGTAATCTCCTTAACAGAAAAATAGAAATTTGACTGAATCAAGACTGGATCAGAGTCCGGAAGCTTAAAAACGAGCGAAAATAAATTTTAGTGAGCGACACGTGCACAGTGCGCGCTATAGTACGCGTGCGCGCTACAGGGCACGCGCGCACTGTACGCGCTGAGTTAGCACAATTTTTTTATTTTATTTTTCAAATGCTTGTTCATTCACCCTCTAGCTCTCTGGAAATAGAGAGCTAAAGTCAATAGGGTTTTTAACCATAATGGCTTCTAACATTCCCTAAATATTTTCAAAATACTCCAAATTAATTTTAACATCAAAATCAATATTAACACATGTTATAAAATTAAAATTAAAAATTTTAAAATATCAAATATTTTTAAAAAAATATAAATTTATTTTAAATGCGCACTTGCGTAAATTTTGAATCCGAAACATAAATCAAATTAGAATCCCACAATGAAGTGACTCGTGAATAATTTTAGGTCACCTAAAGGTGGTAAAGTGATTCTAGAATGGTAGCCTTCACTCTATGCTATTATCTAGAGTTTCAAACTCTAATTTTATGTCTATGTCTAACATAAACATTTTAACCTAATTACAAACATATTGTGTTTATACTTCCAAAGCATCCTAACACAATTAATTAGCCTAATTTCAACATTATGTATCTAATACATAATTCAACACTATATGTCTCACTAATGAAAAATATATCTTTTGGAGAAGATCAAACTTACCTAGTAAGGTTGATTCAAATATCTAATATACTTCTCCTTGTTGAAATGTTTGGAGAACTTCCAAGGATTAGCAAGCTTGACTTAAAGATCCAATCTTGATTCCAATGCTAACAAGCTTCACCCCAAGATCCAATCTTGATTTCTCCTAGAATAAATATTATAGAGACCTCACAAAGCTTCTCTAAACACTTCTCTAACTTAGTCTAATTTCTCTAAGAATTATTTGTACTTAACTTTCTCAAGCTTGTGCTTTGCTTAATTAAAATCTTCCTAAATCTTGCTATTTATAACAAAACTTAGGTAATTTTTAATTAATAAAAGTTTTAATCAACTTTTAGGTGGGTTTAATCTAATTTGTCCAATTATGTATAATTAGGTGTGACTAATCTTCATTGTCTACCACTTTGATTTAATCTAATTAAATCAAGACAATGATTAGGAAATGGATTAGTTCAATGTTTGCCATTTTGATTTAATCCAATTAAATCAAGTCAAAACTACATATTATTACATATTTACCGTTACCATAATATCCTCAAATGGTAGAGATAATTATGATTTTACAATTACACCATTGTGTAATTATTGAATTAATCCAATTCGGTCAAAGTAAATAATCAATGTTATCCAATAACACTTGATTATCTTAATTGATAATTATAATATCGAATATTATCTTTTATCAAAATTAATCGACTACTCAAGTGCTCAACGAGTACACTTCATATTGGGACTCTGTAAGATCAGACGCGTTCGTCATATAAGCCTAGCTAATATGTACGCAATTCGGCCACCTCCGAATTCGCGAAGAACACGAACGATCTTTTTGAACTATATAAGTTGAGGTCATCAAATATGTTTAACAATCCATTTGTCGTAGGCTATCCGAGTTGTGCTTAGGAAAGAAAGAATACACCGTCAAGTTTCCAAGATGCATATCTCATGTCGACATGTCCACGATTCTTCATAACTGATGCGATCCACCTTAGGTGATCGACTTTGGCAAAGCTTTAAGAATCCTGACTTTACTCACATTGATACCTAAACCCATTATGGTACACATACGGGCCGACAGATCCTATCTTGCTTCACACTTGATTACTGAGTGCATCGGTCCACACCCAACGAACATCTAGAGGCCAGATCATGAAAATTTTCTGACATACATGGCATTAAAGTGTGGAGAATCTCACACAAAATCAATGCTATCATATAGTCAAATGATTACATATACTACTCGATTCGAGGAGATTCCTATTGATGGTGGTGTGTACTTACAACTATTAGGAATCATATGTGAGTCATTCAGTATTCGGTCCAATCAATACCCACACGTCTATACGAGTTTCCAAAACTCATAGTACATCGGGTTAAACCATTGGAACTCCAATTCTAATATATGACATGTGCTAGTCTTATAGGTTATATGAATTCGACCGTATTCCAAAACCAACGACTAGGAATATATATACTCTAAGAATAATTTACAGTAGTAATACTTATCCCAATGTCGGACCACCTAGTGTCCAGTATTACTACATGACTATTCTAAGGTCGATGTCATTCTTAGCATATCTATACATCAATCTAATACGCATAATGACAATACCATTAATAAGGTATGAAATGAAAATGTAGTTATTTTATTAATAAATAATAAAATATATAATTCGGATTGGCACTTTAAGCACAACTCCAACAATTTACTTGTGCCCGTCAATATAGTTCAAAAAATCTCACC
This sequence comes from Zanthoxylum bungeanum, assembly GCA_019454045.1. Taxonomy (NCBI): domain Eukaryota; kingdom Viridiplantae; phylum Streptophyta; class Magnoliopsida; order Sapindales; family Rutaceae; genus Zanthoxylum; species Zanthoxylum bungeanum. Next base: position 16,894 of record SKCR01000493.1, on the reverse strand, counting down.
CATTTGACATCACACTCAAGGCTAACTAGTGGCGATCTAGCTCATTTTGCACTATATTTGGACATTGTAGAGGTCCATGCTCATTTAACATTATACTCGAACAATACAATACGTTCTTTACGGCAAACAACTTAGCAATATGTAATTATATTTAGGATCATTTTCATAGAAATTCAACAAGTAATTGTCAATACCTATTACAATCCTTCTCTTTTGCCTATATTTGGGACCAGCTATTAAAAACAAATACTACAATTCAACTACAACACAGGCATAATTAAAATATCTTAGCGTAGTTAGAGTTGGTCAACAAAAGCAACTTATAGTTATAGATTTATAGTTACACATAAATATTAGATAAAAGCAATCGAACTCATTAATGGTTCCTTTTGAAAGTTTTTAAATTATTATTATAAAAGAAATTATCATTTGCCCAGTTAAAGTCTGAAAATATCCTTGAATTTGAACTATTCATATGGCCACTCCAAGTTATGAAAAGAGATATTTTACACCAAAATAATTAATATTTGGATATAAAATGTCATTTTTTAAAATTAATTTTGGGTAAAAATGATCATATATTACAAGTTTTTGTGATGTAAAATGTTTATTTTTTATAACTTAAGTGAATAAATGAAAATTTTCAAAAAATTGAAATATTTTCAGATTTAACTTTAATTTCCTTATTATAATTGCATTAGCCCTAGCTAGTTTAGTGTTTAGATTAACTTAATAAGAATCTTTTGAGAGATTTTAACGAATGATTCTACAACGTACGAGGGCATTATGGTTATTTGACATACAATAGGCTAATCATTTAATTTTCAGGATTAATTAAATAGTTAAGTAAATTATATTGGCTAATCAAAGTGAGTGGTAGTACAGCCGATACGAATACGATCATCACGTGGTTTGACCCGAAAAGGTGTGTTTCTGGCCACGTCAGCATTAGACGAGGATCAAGCAACAGCAAAGATAATTATATACTTAAATAATGGACTTTCTATTACCTGCCTACTTTTTGTTTTTTGTTTTGTTTTTGTTTTAAAAAAACAAATATATAAATAATATGTGATTTTTATTGGCCGTTGATTACGTGTGAGCGGATTTGAAGAAACAAGTTGGACGATAAGAAACAAACAAAAGGGAAAATGGAATCATGCGTCTTGTTGACGCGGCAGGCAGGAACCTTACTTTCACACTCTTTTTTCTTTTGTCTGTCCCTTCATTCTTATATAATTATTATTTCCCCACTTATTTATTTTAAATTTTCTTTTAGGTATAGTATGTGAAAGAAAGATGGATCAAAAGCGAAGAGAATATTTATTTATTTTTATTAAGGGGATTACTTAAAAATCTTTTTCTAGCTAGATAATATTCTTATTTTTGGGATTGAGTTACTTTTGGAAACCTTTGATGTGGCATGTCATTATAATATTATTCTTGGAGATAATGTCATTCTTAACTTTAATGGTATAAAATATGTATAGGATTGCATACTAACAATCAATTTTCAAAACATTTGCCTCCATCATTATAATTTATGCTTATTTCTCTGTGTGAGTGTAACACCTCGAGATATTTGAAATGTTAGCAACAAGAGGCTAGACCAACCCACCTCCCTAAACCTGACTAAAATATCTATCTAACTTATCAAATAACAAATATGATGCATGACATCCATATTCAACGGACTCAAGCATGCAAAATAACAGGGGATTCATGCCCACAAATATAAATTTATTACAGATGCATAACTAAAGTTACAAAGGTTGTCTTAGGTGACTTGCTTCCAAAACATAATCTTTGACCAAAGGGTTATGGCCTCTACAAAATATCAATGGGGTCCTACAAAACAGCTAAAGAAACTGGTGGGGTGAGTCTCAAGAAGACTCAGTGAGCAGATATCAAATTGAATAAAGCTTACTATATATAAGAAAATCGTATTAAAATAAACTTTTGAAATCAAAAATCCATAACTTTCTCTTAGATAATATAATCAAAACAAATCAAGCGCCCATCGTCCAAGTTCGCATTCCATGATAATTAGGTTGAGTGCCTTGAAATGTCAATGGATCACCTTGTATGCAAACCCTGTTGGACTTAGAACATTTAGTTATGATCCAAAATTGTCAAAAGCACGAGTTTGATGTCTATACATGGCTTTCATCCAAGGAAATGGAACGTCTTGTTTTAGGCCCATTTGGACATTCTTAAATATTTTTAAGCCCGACCAAAGATAACCACGATTACTGAACGTCCAATTCGTTATTTTTAGACAATGGCATGATCCCCATGTTAGGATTAGTCATATTGTAAATGAACGGCTTTTGTCCTCTAACGATGAAAAGAACCGAGGTAACCAAGGTTCACCTTTTAGCATAGATTAGAACGACCTCGTGTACCCCCCCGGTTGGTACGTGAGCTAAGCCAAACCTAGGGAAGGTATTGGACTTACAGCGTGTGAATGAGATATAAGGTCGGAATGATGTGTGATATTGTATGAAAGAACCCTGAATTTCATGCATACATGCATATCATGCATCCCATGCATCATGCTAACCCTCTGTGATTGCAGTAATCATAGTTGAGCGTTGGGTTATGGGGGAAATGCGACTAGTCAAGAAACCAATAACAAGCAACAAAGAAATGGACATCACTGACATTTCCCACATGGATCAATTCAAGACTACTATAAGCAATATGGCATAACAGCTGCAGATTGTGCATCAGACGATAATCATGCAAATCCGCTGACGAAAACCTTTTCACAGCAGTTTGAGCCAACCGTACATAGTTCGGGTGTAAGACACTCGAGTGACTGGCTATAGGCCAAGTGGGAGATTGTTGGACAATTATGACCCATAGCATCACTATTGTACAGATCATGGTGTTGTTGTACAAATTAACTATGTGACAAATGAGATTGCTCTCTTATCATTTGTGATTAGATCACCTAGATGTATAAATGATAGGAGGTCCTTATGATTTGTTCCTAGACTGAGAATGATATGAGTTAGTATCAGTCCACGAAGGATAAGTCATTAAATATCCCTAGTCAGAGCATTATCGAGATTGGACATCGATAAATGCGTAAAAGACTAGTATTACACTTGTGCGCGTTGTGAGGGCACAACAACATAGTTCTCATATATTTGGGTATATGATACTCATGCAAGTGTAATAGGAGGTTGTGTTTTACCGATGGTATGGGAAACAACTTCGCTCTGGATAGACCCCCTCGGAATTCCATTGGTAGTATGACTATGTGTCTATGGAAGTCCGAAATCAGGGTAGGTGTATTTGATCTTAACCCGAGACTTGCACCGCTAATACTTGCGACAATCAATATACTTTGGTTGCGGTCGTCCAGGGCTTTAACAGGTTCTGTGTACGCCAATGCTGGGTATATTGAGAATCGTAGTGTGTTGGGTGTGATGTCAAGACGGAAGTGTCACTCCAGTCATATGGAGATGATGGTCACGTAGGATACGGTACTAGTACTCTTAAGTACTGCAGTCATTGGGATAAAATGACAAGGTCATGTTTATCCGATTATAGAGACTAGTTACCAGACATCCGACATGTGCTTCGTACGGGGCAGACACAATTCCAACCCCAGGCCTAGCACGTGATCATCCGATAATGGACAGAAATACGCAATACTACGTATACTACGCCTGATATAGATACTTTATTCCTGTAAGGATATTTCCGGAGAATTGGGTAGGCATGGCGCTTTCCTAGAGGCCAACCTTGTCGTGTAAATCGGTATAAACATAGTACTTGGTACTTACGTGTTCGGATAGTCCGACGATCGAAATTACTGCCAACATATCCGGGGATCTCATGGGTCGCTTCCCAAAGATTCACCGATGACGTATGACTCGCACTCTAAATTAATCTGGGATTAATTAGAAGAGAGAGAAAATTAATCTGGGATTAATTGCGGATATATTTTATCTGGGATAGAATATCATTAAAGAGAGATAACGATTAATTTGGAATTAATCGATAAATTAATATATTTGATATATTAAACGAAATTAGATTTCGACGCGGAATTGAAATTAGATTTTAATTCGGACGAACGAATTAATTTAGAATTAATTCATTAGCGACGTGAATAGTGACTTCGCTAGGCGTAATCATTTAATTACGACGCAACGGAAAATTTGTTAATTTGGAATTAGCGAACCCGAGCCCGAGATTATTTGCGAGCGCATTCGCATTTCGAATTCGAATGCGGCACGCAAGTCAAATCAAGCGTCAAATCGCTAGTCGAATCTAGCATCACATCAAGCGTCAAATCATGTCACTTTGAGTGATGTGACCATTCATTGATTGATGGATTGATGTGAGTAGGTGGATAGCATTTAATGCCAAATTTGGAGCCAAATTTTATTGACTTTTTGAAAGCCTTTTCAAAATTTGGTATATGTTTTTTATTAATTGATTTTGGAAATCAATTGATCTAACACACATTTATCTCTCTCTCTCTCCTCCATTTCTTTCTCCTCTCACGCCCATGGTGGGCAGTTCTTGCTTCTGTTTTATGTCAAGAAAACCGAGCAATGGGAAGCCAAAAGTGGTGATTTTTGTGGCAAAAATCACAAGAGCTAGCACTCCGAAAGACATGCGAAGGTGATAGGGAAGTCCACCCATGAGCCGGGAATCGTTTCGCAAAGCTTGGAGCTTGATTTTTGGTGATCAAAATCGAAACCAGTGAGCTGTGACAGTGCTCACTGCCGAGCAGTCCAATGGGCAGAAGTTTGAGTTTTGTTCGTTGCCGCGTCGCTCAACCGATCGATGTGAGTATTCTGCAACTCCCTCGTTTGTATTCACACATGTTTCATGCTTATTATTGATATTGGGACCTTAATAGAAACCAACAAAATGGCGAGCACAAAAACCAGTGATTTGTGCGTGCGAAAGGGAGTTTTTCGGTGTGCAAAATAGTCCAATTTTGGACTGCTGTTCCAGGGCTGTTTGGGGCAGGTAAAATAGACAAAAAGCAAAACAAGTCCAAAATGGCTCAGTTTCGGCTAAGGAAGGAAAAATACAGGAAAAAAAATTTCAAGGTCGATCCAGGTACCTAACAAGCTTCCGTCGCACGAGAAATCGTTTCCTACAGAGGCCAGACCACCTGATCTCCCTAAGCCTGACCAAAATATCTAACTTATCAAATAATACATGTGATGCAAGACATCCACATTCAACAGACTCAAGTATGTAAAAATAAAATGGGCTACATGCCCACTGATACAAATTCATTATTGATGCATAACCAAATGTACACAACCAAAGTACACAAAAATATAAATACTTAAGTATAAAAATCCCAAATATACATATAGACATGACCATATAAAAAAGTCCTCATAAGTAGCTTACAATACAAATATCCAGCATTCAAAATGCAATCTTCGACCAAAGGGTTACGACTTCTATGAAATATCATTGAGATCATGCAAAACAGTTAAGGAAACTGGTGGGGGTTGAGTCTCAACAAGACTCAGTGAGCAGATACCAAACTAAATAAAACTCAACATATAAAAAAAAAACAAATCGTATTAAAGCAAATTTTTGAAATAAAAAATCCATAACTTTCTCTTGGATAACATAATCAAAACAAATCAAGCACCCATCACCTAAGTCATGCGTACACACTGGACATGCAATATAAACATTAATACTCCACCCAAATAGAGAACCATAAGTTGGAAAGTCGTTAATAGTCTACAGTAACGCCGCAGGCATTTGAAAATACTGCTCAATAACTATATCATAGGTAGTTACACTGATATTTCACAATATATGTAATTCTTCAATCAACGGTCACAAGTAAATATCAATATCTTTATCGGGAGAACGTAGACCTAGTATAAGTAAGAATAGAAACATGAAAGAATCTTTCATACACTTCCACGACGGTAAGTTATAAGGTATAATTACCATATGACACATGTTGTAAGAGTTATACATGTTTCCAATTGATTCAAACTATCAGATGCGAGACATAACCTGACATTACGAGGGTCCTCGGTGAAACACTGGTATATATCATCAAAATCTTTCCACTCAGTTGCATCAGCAGAGTGTCTAAGAATGCCCACATCACCAACTCTCTTATCATGATGTCATTCCATGTCAGATGCGGTGTGACGTGACATAAATAATTTTTATAGTCTACGTGTCAATGGAAAATAACACAACACCTGCTTCCAAGCACCATGGATCTTATACCGATTTTCTCCACAGATTGGACAATTCTCAAGGAATTTATACTCTACACGAAATAATACACAATTATATTTACAAGCGTGTATTGATCCATACCCCAATATGAAATCACGTAATATTTTTTTCGCCTCGTAATATGATTTTGACAATTTTGTTATGGCTGGTAATATCTTTCCAAGAAACTCTAATATCATATCGATGCTTTTATTGGTCATTCTATTACTTACTTTAATGTGGAGTAGCTTGATAACAAAGTTCAAAGTCGACATGCTAGTGCCATCAAACGATATCTTTTTAGCCTCTTTAAGTAAATGATTAAACTCTTTCTACATATCGCTCTCCTCTGTATGTGATGTCTCTCCACCAAATGTCGAACCCTGCAAGCCATACAAAGCAGTAATCATATCATCATCATCATTTTCTTGGCGATGCTTGTGATAACTGGTACTAGCTTCTGAATGGGTATACTTGGATAACGCTCAAATGCTTCTTTCTCCTATTCAAACATGTATTATATGGATAACGCACATGATCTTCCGCATCAGCAACTCGTTTTGCTGCTTACAAAATTCTTCCACCCTTTTACGGTATTTGATACTCAATTTATTGGGCACACTCTTTCAACTTCTATCCATATCAACAACAAAATCTACAAATATATATATATATATATATATATATATAAATCATATATGTATATACATATTTATCCAAAATTAAATTATCCATGTTAATTATATGCACTATTAATTAAATACATAAAATATTTTTTTTAATTAATTCATAAATTAAAATATTTACCTAATTAAATTCTACACTCTAATTTTAAGGGCTTGCTCGAAAATATATAATGGGTATAAAATTTCTTCAATAATAGTGATATATTAGAGAAAATACATACTTTAATTAGCTAAATTCATAAACTAAAACATTTACCTAATTAATTTCTAAACTCTAAATAAAGGAAGGGGCGTGAGCTATTATTTTTTACAGACTTTTTAGCATCGCCGGTATAACTGGCGATGCTAAAAGTCATACATTTGGTGTCGCAACTGACATCGGACGCTAAATCTTGTAATATTTAGCGTCGATAATTAGGTAACGACGTTAAATTAGTACGTTTTTAGCGTCAGATATAAGTTACGACGTCGAAAATTATGACATTTAGCGTCGTTACTTATATCTGACGCTAAATATTACTTTTTAGCGTCGATAATATTGTTGCAACACCAAATGTTAATTTTTTTACTTCGAAAAATTGTTAGCGACATTAAATATTATATTTTTAGCATCGTCGATCCTTGCAACGTAATATGTTGTTAATTTTAGTGTCGCAGGATTTCTCGACGCTAAATATATATTAGACGATGATTTTTTAGGCGACGTTAAAATTTTGAATACTAAAGATCATATTTCTTGTAGTGATAGGTCATTATATAAAAACATAAGTTTTTTTTTATGGAATAAAAACATATGTTTGAATGCAAAATCTTGAAAAGCTATAGCATCCAAATCAAAGGATTCCATTTGTTGTGATTTCGTCACAAACGTATAGCATATTTCTTTCTTTGTTTGTTTCTTTGTAATGGCGATGATGTGTCATGGCGTCTGTGGGTGTGACGTGGCACAGTCATCTAAAATTCATAAATTAAGTAATCTTCAATCGAAAATATCCTAGGGTAGGAAAGTGGCAACATTTTTATTCGCTAACACAGTTAAATTAATTATAATCAATGTTGTTTGAGATAATCACAAACGTTATATTTTAATTAAAAGCTAATACAAATAGATAAGCACATGCTTTTAACCTTTTCAAGTTTACTAATCACTTTTGAGGCATCCTAGGCACTAAACTTATTTGGGATTGATTACATATATAAAATGGGACTCCATTTTATTTTATCCCCCTCTTAGAAACCTCACAATTCCTATGATTTTTGGATTAGATCAAGCTTATTAGAAATTGCTTTATCTACAAAGCCATGAAATACTTTACATTATATTCTAATAATATAGATGGTAAAAAAAATCTCGAATTTTAGATTTGAGATTCAAGATGATTTCGTCTCGATTCAAAAATTAATACAAAATTCAAGATAAAAGTTACCATGAATTCATAATCGGGACATAACTGATACTGAAAAATCCAAATCAGTTTCAATCGATTGCCATCTTTACTAACATGTTCTTCATATAAGTACGGGAAGCACTTATGATGTCCATTGGCCACGGTGATACGGATATAGTTTAAGAGATAAACCGTGATGATTGAAAAATTGGACCATTTGTGAGTAACTTCAAAACAAACGCGCACACATTATAAAGGATCAATTTATGTGTTGATGATTAATGAGAAGAATGGATGAGTGGAGGGGCACCAAACACCGCCTAATAAGCTTCATACTTGGAAATGCTTTTTATTGTAAATTTGTAATTAGATTTAGATAATTACAACCTTGATTAAATTAGGTTTCAATGAATATTTTTACACCACTTAGGAGATTCTTAAGTGGGATTAGAGACAAAGTGTTGTTGTGAAGATAATATATAGTAATATGGTTGGTTGGTTAATTAAATTAATCAGTAAAGGCAAAAAAGGCAATATATGGGTAGTAAAAGTTTCTTTGTTATCTGATGAAATAATGCTGATTGTCAAGTTTACTTAAATTAATAATTAATTAAATCTTTATGGCATTGACACTTCATTCGCCGACGTACGTAAGATGGCCAAATTAACGAGCCCCTACCACTCAAATGTTGGATTTGAAAAGGTGAGTTATAAAAAGATATCATCACATCACACGTCATCAATATACAAAATCAATATGGATAATCTATCTGGAAAAAATTGATTCCTGACATTTAGAATCGAAATCTACCTAATTAAATAGGATATCTTATTTATCGGTTCCTAATCAGTTCCAATCCGGATGTACCCTAATCATGCATTTGAGTCTCAAAACAACAACCCAAACACCATCGAAATAAGAGACTAACACAGCATCAAAACAGTAGCACCATAACATAATCAAACATTAGCAATACAACAACCAAACAACAGCAAAATAATAGACCAACTGTTAGAAAAGAAAAAAATGCCACCCTGGAGTGAAATCGCCCTAAAACGAAGGAATGAAGGACAAAGGCAAGAAGGGCGATGGCAAAAGAAGAGCGATCATATTAGAGCAAAAGAACCCAGGACGACCGAAGCATTAGAAGGAGAACACGTAATGTAGTTGATCCCACGACTACAGCAGTTAACCAGTTTTCCCTCCACGATTAAGCAGTTGACGCACAGCCCAACAGTTGAAGACACGATCCAGCAGCTGCAAGGAGATACTGGAACTGCCCAAACGGTTTACAAGCTTCACTATAAAAGCTCACTCATACAGAAAAAGAACGATGAATCAAAATGAAGACTCAAATGAGCATATCTTTATTTTTTATTTCTTAGATTGTAATCCTTAGAACTGTAATTTGGGCGCTTGCGCCCCTTTGAGGCTTATTCACTTAATCAAACACCCCTTGCTGGGACTTTGTCTCATGAGGTTTGAACCTTACACGCTCTTCTTTCTTCACGCATAAAAATTGCGCAAACACCAACATAACAAAATAGATAACCAAACACCAGCAAAACAGCTAATTAAACCCCAGTCCTTCATTATTTGTTAAAACATTATTATTATTATTTAGGAAGTGATTTTTTTTTTTTTTGCCTATTCATTCTGCTAAAAAAAAAAAAAATGAACCCTAAGCTCTTACTATATATACAGTCATTAATTGCTGGAATTGCCATTGAATTTTCATTGAAAGCACACCAAGTTCATCCACTTTCACGAGATGTACATGCATCCAGGGAAGAACTCATTAAATTTGGAAACAATCACAGCAATAAGCAATGTGATTACTAAGGGATGCTAGACTATTTTATATAGATACATAGATAAAATGTCTCAATGAAGTCAATATTTCATTAAATCCTCCACGCGCTCATGTTACCGGCATTATGTTTGATAGATTTGACGTAGATTTTCACAGTAATAACTTTTTTCATTGTCGGATTAGTCGAATTTCATATGTTTTGATCTAAATATATGAATCCATGGATCCATGGTTTATATTAATCTTGATCATGGTTTGGTTTCGGAACTGATATTATATATTTAGCACGTAAATGTATGTATCGTTCAAGTATATAGTGACTGATAGTCGGATGTCGAACCCACTTGAACTTAATATTTATCTTATTAATATCAAGATTAACGTACTTAACTTAAACTAAACTATTGAAAAGAAAGTTATATTTAATCAAATTTAATTTAAATTAAATAAGCGCAAATAACAAATATTGGAAGCCCTTATAGATAGAAGAACCTAGGATTTTAATTTCATTTAAGCATGCAGAAAATAAGTTCATGCATTTTCCATTCAATTGGGTTGTTATTAATTATTAATCTACAACACTAAATTATTCACGAGCTTCTTTCGATGGTAATGTGTGTATATTCAGAACAACTCAATTAAATATATATCTATGTTAATTAAATTAAACTGAATTCCTTAAGGTCAAGTTCTAATAATTGGCTACGAATGTCATTTAGGTATATTTCTATCTTGCAGGCTAATCAATTCAACGAATAAATCACACGCTATTATTCCCACAACTAATCCAAATTTCTTCTGTCAAGTTCCTAAGGATTTACCAAGATTGTTGGCTAAACAAATAAAATATGCATTTAAGCACAGAGAATAATAAATAAAAAATAAAAAAATCCAAGAGAATAAAAATATGCAATTAAATTAATTAAATATACTTAAGATTCATTACAACCCTAAATTTAATGAATTAGTTACTCATAATAAATAATAAACACGAGCTATTCATTATTACAACGCAAGAACTCATAAAAAAATAAAATTAGAGAGAAAATGGAAGAAAGAAACTCTTATTTGCAGTCTTCGGCTTCAAACTTCAATTCCAGTTGATGCATTTGTTCTTACCTTGCTCTAGGCATTTTTCTATGCTCTGAGACTCCAAAATTATGTTATGAGGCTTCTTTTTAGGTTTTGGGATGAGTTTATGCTTATATAAGAGGTCATGAGAGTGTTTCCTAGTTAAAAATCGGATTCAGAGCGAGTTGGAGCGCGTTCCGCGTCACGACACGCGTCGGAACGTGCTCTATGCATTTTTGGCGTGTCGCGACGTGTCTGGCAAGTTTTTGTTCAATAGCGTGTCTCGATGCGCGGCTTGCATCGGGTCGCGCGTTTTGCCTCCGAATTTTTCCCGATTTTCTCTATATCTTTCCGGTTTTGCCTCTAGTTAATTCCATTGAGTCGTGATATTATTTTAACCTGTAAAAACACACCCAAAACACATCAAAGTGCTCATAAAACTCGATATCACCCACAAAATATTAAGACAAGGGGCGGGAAATATAGGAATATTACCCGCTCATCAGACCCCCAAACTTAATATTTTGCCAGTTCCCGAGCAAAACAACAAGAAATAAAATGAATAAACATACTAAAAATAAATTATATTAACCTAAGACACTTTCGTAGGGATCACAATTGCATTTAGCGTATGCAACAAGCCTTTATATCTATATGCGGCCATAGTAGGCGAGTTATAGTCTCGTGAGGGCTTATAGTGACTACACCCACAAACGTCATTCAACACACACATCCATTCACACAAAAATAAAACAGTTCTGGTAGTTATACATAACATTGTCTTCAAAGATTGCTCAGTAATGAAACCAAAGAACCTTCAAAATACCCAACACAATACAACTCAAATCCAAATTCTTGAATAAATTATTTAATTCAGACTCACATTGTGTGTGTGTGTAAAGGTTTGGTCATTGCTCGAATCCTAAGGAAGCCAACTCAGTGATTTCGTCTCAAAAATTGGGATCTGATAGGTCAAACTAACTTAGATATCTCAAAAATGTTCTTTATTTGCCCATTAAGCTCGATATGGTATGACTTTTTTTTATCTTTTGACTCACATACCCTTTAAGGTAGTATGTCTTCTCATGATGGTCTTAAGACTCACCTATGGGTAGCTTCACACTCATCAGTTATAGGTGGTTTATTTCTCTTTTTTCTATTATTTTTTCTTTTCTGCTCTTCAATTTTTTTTTCAAAAGATCTCTCTCCATTTGTTTTCTAGTCATATCATATATCATAAATAATTGTGAACTAAGACAAATATCGAAGCAAATGATCATTCATCGTCAAATAATTTTCTCAACTAATCATTTTGTCAACTACCTAGACTCTTACCACTAAAAACCTACTTTTAAGTGCATACGAGTCTAACCTAGATCACTACTCAAGACATCAGATAAAAGTAAATTAGACACTTATCATTACTTAAGATTTCATCCTAAAGCATACAAATTCATCATGTGAACTATGTTTCACTACTACAGGACTAAAAAAATTATTATTTTTGATTATTTTTGATTTATTATTATTTTTATTTTTATTTGTTAATGAATAGTAGGAACTAACACTAACATGCATATACACCCCCAAACTTAAAATTTGTATTGTCCTCAATGTAATATAAGCATAAAGAAACAAAGAGTAGGGGTGAACAATGGTTCCGGGTCTACCCAGAACCGATTGGAACCGGACCGGAAATCCGGGTTTGGAACCGAAACCGGTTGTAACCGGTCCGGTTCCGGTTCCAAATACAAGGAACTGGTTGTAACCGGTCTGGTTCCGGTTCCAGAATAATCGGAACCAGAACCGGACCATAGAACCGGAACCGGAATCGCATTTCAGAACCATATTAGATACCCGGTTTTGATACCCGAATTTAATATTCGATTATTGACCCGATTACATACCCGATTATATACCCGAATTTTGAACCTTATTTAACTCATTCGGTCATTCCCTAAATCGCAACCCTATCTTTTTCCCTAATTCTAAAAGCATCACTCAGCTTCAGCAGCAGCAACCCTAACCTAATTCATTTTCCCTAAATCTAAATCAGCACTCAGCAACCCTAATTCCTTTTCCCTAAATCTAAACCAGCACTCGGCAGTCGGCAACATCTGATTTCTCTTCTCACTCTCAAAGTATCATAGAAGACAGAAGTTTCTCACCACTCACCAGTTCGATTTCGATCGTTTCCGTTACTTCGTGTCTTCACGTCTCTCTTCCTCTGCGACCTGCGTCCTTCCCAGGTGATTGCATTCTTCCAAAAGTATCACAAAATTACATTTTTGTTATTAGTGTACTCTTGATGTTTATTTGTTTTCGTGTCTTCGCTTGATCTACTCTTAATGTCTAATAAGGGATCTTATGTGTGAGGCACATTGTATCCGAATTCTTTATGCTTGCGGTTACTAGTTGGTTCAGTTGATAAGGTCTCTTGGGATGTTTATTCTGGCTGTTGCTGCTGTTTGATGTTTTATGTTGCTGCTGTTTCATATTGTGTCTCCTTTCTAGAATCAGAACCTGCTAAGTTTGTGGCAAAGTTTGTGGCAAAGCTGAGGGACTTGAAATTCCTGTCAATTGAAAGTTGCTTGTTTTAAGTTGTTTTTCAATCAACTTTATGATTAGCTGAAAAGGCAATGACCCCCCTGCTTTTTTAAGCTGCCAAAATGGAGAAATTTATGAAATAATTAAGTAAATTTTGAAAGTTGTATGGATTATGATTTTTAAATAATTTAATGATTTAATTTTGCTAGCAATCAAAAGTATTGCTGAATGATTTCAGGATGTTTGAAAGGTCTATCCTCTGTTTTTGTAATTAAGAATAAGAAACGAAGGATTTCTCATTTCTTCATGTTTCTTCTGTAACATAATTCAAATGATGACAGAATGGCACCATCTGAAAAATTTATTAAATTATTTAAAATAGCTTATTACAAATAAAGAACATAATTCAAATGCAGAGCACATTCAAAATTCAATAAATAACAGTTCAAGACTCAAGTTAATAGGGTAATTCGGAACCGGACCGGAACCGAACCGGAACCGAATTAGAACCGAATAATAGGGTACCCTGTTTAATTGGGTAGGTTCCGGTTCCATTTAGTTAGGAACCGATTTTTTCCGGCTAGGTTCCGGTTCCATGTGGAATCGGAACCGAAACCGGTTTTGCTCACCCCTAACAAAGAGTGACGAACAACACTACCGTGCATGGAGTTGATCAGGCTCATACTGGTTAGAATTCTGTAGCACGGGCTGTGTGGGTTGTGTTAATACCTGCATAGATAAATATATAAACAAATAAATACGCAAATAGCACATAATAAAATAAAACTAAATTAAAGAAAAAATAGATATGTGGGTTGTCTCCCTGTTAGCGCTAAGTTTAACGTCTTTAGCTAGACGTTCTCTGAAGATCTTCATTCAAATGGGCTTCAATGTGGCTTTGGATGTCCTAGATAGGAAAATTCCATGTGCATTACTGTGAAATCTCCTCTTCCACACATGTGATGGCAAATAAAGATCTTCTCTACAAAGTGCATGTACCACCATCTTCAACCTTTTAGCTATATGGGGTATTGAAAGGAAAGATAGACTGTCATGAGGTCTCGTATAATGCTTGATTTTGAATGGTTGTGCCATTCGGTCAAGCTTATGGGCGGTATCCATGATGCTAACTTTCCCATAGTGCGATGTATCATCTTGTTTAACTCATTGTTCCACCACTTTCTCATAGATGTACTTTCGAATTCATTCGTTTAGATCTTCATCAAACATCTGTATAATGTATGTTCCAAGATTGTCCATTTTGGGGGTACAGAGTCAATGTATCCTGACTGATATTGTTTGATATGTATGTCCCTAAACCCGCGTCTTGCTTTGTTGGTATGGAAGGTATGGGTAGCTCGTCTACTTTTGTCTCCTCATAAATGCACTCAGTAAACGGAAGGTTATCTAGATCAATTCGAGACTCTTCTTGTTTGAGTTCTTAAGGTAATACCTCTGACTCTTTATACGACTATGCATCTCTCCATATTACAGTGTCCTTGTGAATCTATTGACTCCCGGGGGCTTATTCAATATCATCTGGCAGTGTTCCTTGACATATGTAGCTCTGGTTATTGGCGAGTTATCTCAATTGGTCTTTCAGTCTTAGTAACGATGTTGTCTGACTTCAAAGATTGCTCAAATTTAGCTTCTCGTTTATTGAGCATCTCAACGATCCATTCATCCACGGATGGTTCTGGTTCTTGAGTAAATTCTTGGGCTTGTGGTGGATAAAGAGGATAATATGGTTCAGTGGGATATGCAAGACCTTCATTGTTATGCCATATAAAATTCTTATGATTTTGCCACCAGGGTTATAGTTGAATGTGCAATGATCACTCGGGTGGTTGCCCTCACATATCTCACATGTCATTATCGTGCTCTGAAAGTCTTGAGTATATATTGCGTTACTTCTCTCTGACATCCATTAATAGTTATTGGGCTGGACAACATGCCTCAGAAAATCATACTGTGTCTCCCCGACATGGGGTGTAGCATCACCTCTTATAATTCTTAATGTCTCTATCTCCCAATAGTACTCCATTACTTCAACCACCTGAAGTAAAAGAAAAATAAAAAGAAAGATAAAAAGAAAAATTGAGGGGTGTTTAGCTAAAAAAATAAAGTATTGTCCTAATATTAATGAAGAAAAATAAATTAAGTCCCCGGCAACGGCGCCAAAAACTTGATTACAATATTATATATCTAGCACGCAAACGCACGTACCGGATGTCGAACCCACAGAGACTTTATATTTATCTTATTAATATCAAGATTAACCTACTTAACATAAACTAAACTATTTAACATAAACTAAACTATTGAGAAGATAATTATATTTTATCAAATTTAAATTAAATTAAATAAGCGCAAATAATAAATGTTGGAAACCCTTATAGATATTAGAACTTAGGGTTGTAATTTCACTTAAGCAAACATATAACAAGCTCAGACATTTTTCATTCAATTGGGTTTTTGTTATTAATTATTAACCCATAACACTAAATTATTCACAAGCCTCTTTTGATGGTCAGGTGAGTATATTCAGAACAACTTAATTAACTATATGTCTATGTTAATTAAATTAAATCAATTACATAAGGTCAAGTTCAAATAATTGGCTATGAATGCCCTTTAGGTATATTTTTATCTTGCAAGATAATCTATTCAACGAATAAATCACACGTTATTATTCACACAGCTAATCCAAATTTCCTATGTCGAGTTCCTAAGGATTTACCAAGACTATTCTATTATTGGCTAAACAAATAATATATACATTCAAGCACAGAGAATAATAAATATAAATAAAAAAAATCCGAGAGAATAAAAATATGCAATTAAATTAATTAAATATACTTAAGATTCATTACAACCCTAAATTTAATGAATTAGCAACTCAAAATAAATAATAAACACATGCTAATCATTATTACAAAACAAAAACTCATAAAACAAATAAAGTTAGAGAGAAAATGGAAGAAAGAAACTCTCGTTTGCAGTCTTCGGTTTCAAACTCCAATTCCAGTTGATGCATTTGTTCTTGCCTGTCTTTAGGCGTTCTTCTATGCTCCGGGACTCCAAAATTGTGTTATGAGGTTTCTTTTTAGGTTTTGGGATGAGTTTATGCTTATATAGAAGTGTTTCTTAG